>VZTJ01006413.1:187815-201419 GCA_013397795.1 Orthonyx spaldingii | reverse complement strand
AAAAAAAAAAAAAAAAGTGGGGTGTAACTCTTTCACCCTAGAATGAGTTTCTTTTGAAAGCTTCAAAATAAAAAAAAAATTAATGAACACTAGCTTCCTTTTTTCTCATTTTTCCTATATAAGAAGTGAGGATAACAGCTGTGGAGATCAATGTTTACTATCTCTCCTCACCCCTGCTAGATAGCTATGTGTTTTGAGTGTGGGTCTGTTGTGTTTCTTCCCACATGATCCTTTTCTATCTCCAGGTTAGCAGATGGTCCATAGTTCAGAGAGAACAGAGAGGGTTAAACCAGTCATAACCAAGACAGTTCAGATCTCATTATGAAAAACAAGATGGGGAACTAAAGAAGAAAAATATAGCTGCTTTTGTAAAGCAGGATCTACCCTTTTAGATGGAAGAAAATAGTGGAAATTTTACCCAATTTTCAAAGCATTCGGTTTTGTGCTTTTAACGAAACTAAAATTTTGGTACAATTTCCACAAGCTCTGATTTCTTTCATAATTGCAGTTCTTGTTGGTTGTTTCCCACCTGTAAGAACATAAGTCACTGTTTATATTAAATCTTTGGCATTAATATTTCAAGTTCAAATAGAGCTATTAGAAACATCCTATAACCCTGAAGAGTCTCTTAGTGATCAAGAACTTGAACTTCTGAAAGTAATTGAGGAAAGATTCTGAAATTACATAAATGTGGATTTTCATACCATCACTCAAAATACCTATTACTAGTCACACTTACCTGGAGTGTCACTCTGAAATATATGTTTATATACTTATAAATATTCTTTATCAAGATTAAAAAAAAAAACCCACCAAATCAATACAAACACAAAACAATGTAAAACCTTCACAAAAATCTGAAAATAAACTCCACTGGCTCTGTTTTACTTTGATTTGAATGATGCAGATATACACACTAATATTAGGATTTACCAATATCACAGTCCTTGTTTCCCCTAATTAATGACACCTTCTTACCTCAGAGGCTGGAATTTATCTTAATGAGAAAATTTTACCTGTCTGTAGTCATTATTAACACTACTGATCTCAGATCACACTGAAAATATGATTCCTTTTCCCAGGTGCTTCAGAAAAATACTGTCTTATTTTTCCTTAATTCCACAGTAATATTCTGAAGGTAAAGAAAAAAAAAAAGACATTGGTAATCTAGAGAATTATGAACATCTGATCTTAACTCTTAAATTAGCCATATGTTGAGTCTCAACAGATTGACAGTACTTATTAACATGAATGTAAAGTTTTAATATTTTAAATCTGCATTTCATTAATATTTAATCCAGGGTCATAGGTAATGTCCATGTGTGTCAGATAGAAAGGAAAGAAGGAGGTATCACAAGAATCCAATTACTTCTGCTTCTAATTGCAAATGACTTTCAATATTGAGGCAATGTTCTTCTTATGTGACCTTTAGTGCATTTTCTAGACTTCATTAAGCCCTTTTGTTCTTGTCAGTTCAGGTAAATCCCATCTTGTCCCATTCCTCTGGAAATATTCTGTCATATGTTCATAATCCAATGAAAAATGATTGCAGCAAGAAATATGATGGTTAGTATTTAAAATATGTGCTGCATTTTAATCTTATATGTGTTAAAAACAGTGCTCCTTTAAGATTTTTTTGCACAAACATCAGGTAAACTAGCTCAACTGTAACTGTCCAAGCTATTAGAAATTTTGTCTAACTATATAGTCTATAGATAAGTATTTATTCTGATAACTGATTTACTTAGTACAGAACAAACATGGATTTGAAGCTTAAACAGTGAATGCTATCATTCCATTAAAATCTATGCTTTTGAACAGAAAACACATTCATTGAACTGAAATTTTAAATGAAAAATAAAGAAGAATGAGTTCAAGAACAGAATAGTATCATGTGAAAAATTAAATTATACTTATTTCCTGATAAAGAAATACTCATATTATTCAATGGTATGTAGAAAGCATAAGTTAACATATATACAAGTAGCAAAATAATAACAGTATAATAATTGTAGTATAATATTGTTGTGTAATAATAAAATTATAGATTGAAAACTGCCATTTTCCTAACATTATACATACACAATACTTTACAATAAGTATGTCTGTGATGAACATAAAAGAAAGAGAAACAATCTATTATACATAGTATATATAAACAATAAGATAATGTAAATAAATGAATTGAGAAACATTTGAAGAAATGGCTTCTATTCTCTCTGAAATAATATTTTGTGTGTTTCTTTTCCCATTTTGTTAGGAGTCTGCAACACATGCACGTATTTCAGTTTCTGCATTTTTAGAAGTTAAAGCTATCAGAAAAATGGTAATTTTTGCTTATTTTCAAAAGCACATTCTTTTATGCATCCTATATTTATGTATTTTGAGACTGTCTTTTCATAATGACTGTCCTTTCACAATTACATTTTGCCTCCAATACTTTCAACGAGCATTTATTTTCTTTTGATCCAGCTCAAAGTAAATGAATCCAGACATCTGACTGCCTTTTCAGAAACCCTAAGAAAGAGAAACACGGGTCTCCTTTTCTTTCTGAAAAGGCACAGTGATTAAAAGGGTCCTTCCAAAGTCACCACAAGGTTGACATTTGTTTACAAGACATAAGTCACCCTCCAATTCAAGGAGAAGGTTGTTTCTTTTTGTGAGTCAAGCTATGCTGATGCAAAACAGCCTGCTTAAATTGAGACTCAGCTCTCTGAGAATAATACTGAAAACTTTTGTAAGTAATCTTAGATATATAGGAATCTTGTCCAGTTTTCAAGGATGATTTGACTACTTGGTATTTTATTTCACAGACAGTTACGGGGGAAAGTATAACCTGAATGTAGGGACAGGTATGTCTCTCTCCAGAAGTTTTATCCCCATTGTCTTACATGAATGTCTTTTAAAATACCATTAATCTAGGCTCTCTTTTTTCCCCCTATTCTTTTCTTTTTGCCTTTTTTTTCCCTTTTGTTTTCTTCCAGAATTATGAATCCTGTGTTGCGAAACAAGATTTTGAATTTCTCACTTTGCCAGACTTCAGTAGAAACTGATATTAAATAACATTATCAAACTCCAAAGCTTGAAGAGACTCATCTTTTGAAACACAGAAGTGAAGGCTGCAAACAGAAACATTTAGCATCATAGCTGCTTTACACTCCTTGTATTGGAGGCAATAAAAGAGTATTGTAAAGGGGCAATCCAGAAAATGTAATCAGAATGATATTGCAATACCTTGTCAGTTAAATGCCAAACGAAACGGCATTCTCACAGTCTGGGTTTGGCCACCCTGAACAGTGACAGTTTCCTCCCTCAGCCTTCACCGCTGAGTCAATAGATTAGTGACACACGTGGGACTTCTTCACTGAAGTCCTTTTCCACAGGTTCATACACATCACCCTGGTGGCTGCTACCGTCAGCCCACTGCAACCTTCAGCTCTTCCTGAAACCCGTAGCAGGGCAGGCTCGAGCCTGAATGGAGGAGTTACCTCAAATGTAGGTAACTTAGTAAGCCTGTGACCTCATATCATTGGGCTTCAAATGGGTCTTTGATACTCTTACAATTTTTTAACCTGTGGTTTAAAATGTGATAATCACATCTTCACTTTTCTATAGAATAATATTAGAACCATCAAAAAAGAAATATGATAAGAGTAACTGGTATGCACAGGGAGAGCATATATATCTTTTGCCATCTGTGAATAATAACGAAACATAAATCTAACACATTAAGTCATATTACCAAACCACATAAACATTGCAAGTATTAAAGTTCACATAAAGGGCAAATTAGATTGGCCTCTGCTGTTATGTTCAGGTTAAATTCTTGAGCTGTTACAAATTCTGGGGTTGGGGATTTATTTTCTTATTTTTATGTAATTAAATTTCTCCCAGTTTCCAGTACCAAAGGATTACAAATAATTATTTGAAATAATCTTACTTTACAGACAAGAAGTAGGCTGTCCTTCAACCTGTAAAATTCAAACATTACTGGCGTAGTAAATATGTAGGTTTCAGAACAGGAAGCAAAGGAAAATAGATACCAGGTAGAATATTTACAATAAGAGCTGTTTAAAGAAAAAGTGTGTTTGATATTTGGGAAGTTTGCTGTCTTTCAACTAACATGAGACAAATGATTGTGGAGAGAAGATTATGAATAGCTACTCCTCTACTTGTGGGTTCTTACAATTGACTGTGCAGTCAGCATTCCTGACCAGTGAAGATCTTTGCTCCCACATATGTTACTAGGGTCAATTATTTTTGGTAGTTTAGGACAGAAGGGAGAGAAGAGGAGGAAGGCTTTTCACACGAAGTTGCCTCAATTAATTTAAAACCCATAGTAACGGACTCTAATAGCATTTTAACTAGTGAGTTCACTAAACCATTACTTGAATACATAAACTCTACTTTGCTTGTTTTCTGAAAAGGGAGATCATTCATTTTAACTACTTTAAAAATATGATGAATGAACCAATTTGGTTTTTTATTTACATTTTGCTATCAAATATATTTTATTAAAAATACACCACAAAGCAGCAGAATATAGTTTTAATCAGCATTTAGTCAGTTTTCAGGGCAAAACTTTCTTTAAATGTAAATAAAGAGGAGCATGTTCTGTTGCATTTGAAAATGGGACCCTAAGCTCTGCTACACAGATGCTACCACAATTAGTTTTGGAAATTGTTGTAGCTTACACCTAAGATTATAAAATAATTGTATGTGTGGTATATTATTAGGTTAGGATGTATTCAGGGATACGGATTATTGCTCTTGTCAGGACTGATTTCACCAGCAAAATGCAGTCATCTTTACAGTGAGCTAAATATGTAAGGGTGCAAAATAAATTTAACAAGCAACTGTGGAAAAATAAAGGACTGCTACAAGACAAATGTGATGTAGCAACACATATAATTTTCAGTAACAGGTCTGCATGAGCACATGTGGAACAGCTGAGGAATCATGTACTCCAAGGAATTTCACCCATTCTGGAGGACACTGGAGGGCTCACCTAGCTCTTCCAAGTCTTCATTATCTTTTAAATGTCCATAACAATATTCACCTCTTCACTGAATAAGCTCTGAGAACCTCAGAGGACTGTTTAACAAAATACAATTTCTAAGATTGCAAACATCAGTGAGGGACTGCCAAGTAGGGCCAAACAAGAAATGCTCTCTCAGTGCAAAGGGCCCACTTCTTAATGTGGACATGTAGATTTGTGCATTTATGCATGTGCATCAATGGAAGTGACAGCTGCCATCAAAAGCTGCATAGACACCTCATCAAAATTTGAGACTTAATTTCCAAAAATGCTCCTTGATGATCTGCCCTGAAAATGCATAACAGGACCATCACACTATGCTCTTCACAACTCCGCCACCATCCATTACTCTTTGTGTTCACCACTTCACCAATGCTTCATTCAATGTACCTCTCCCTTTATTTCTGCAAGGTATAAGTAAAAACCCTGGGTCCAGAGAAATTCAAAATATCTCATCTTGCACAACTTACATCTTCAAAGATGCAAGTGAATGAAACAAAATAAAATCTTTAAATGAATAGCTCTACTATTAAGACAGCCTACCAGAATTAATCACACCTACAAAATCACATGCCTGTGGTGTTTTCCATATTAACATAGTCAATTGACATGGTGTACAGATAGAACATACCTCTAATGCTATAGATGGTACAGTAGCAACTGTCTACTGTTAGGACTGCACCTAACAAATACAGGAGTAGTCAGGTTAGTCAGATGGAATCTGTCAGGGATTCAAACCATAAATTAAACAGTGCAATAATAGATAATGAGGACATAATTGTTTTCATTACACAACTGTAAGTTCTCTACAGAGGAAAGATAATGGAGAAATAAATATATTATTCCTTTCATATTCAATTTTTTAATAAGTAGATTAGGTAAGAACCCTATGAATTTTGCTGACATTGGGTACTGATGAAAACCAGAAGTTATGACTTGCAGACTGGTATAAGAATGCTTCTGTATTAATCTTAATGTTTGGCACTTCAGGGCATGTATGAGGGCAACTATGACCTACTACATTGCTCCTTCATTTATATAAGATTACAGACCAGCCAAAAGATACCCAGTTTCTCTAATTTACCACACATTTTAATCTCTCTGTTGACCTGCACCAGTCTAAAATCCCCCTAAATACCTATTCTGCTTTCTGCATCAATGAGTTTTGTTCAAGTTAGCAGCCTGAGTACAATTACTGCATACTAAAGCAGATGATGAATTTTTAGCTACATCTACTTTAAACCGAGATACACCCAGTTTGTCAAAGGCTGTGCAGACAGATATGTTTGTTACATTAACATGTGTAGAGAAAAATATAGCAGGCATGAAGGAGGCAAACGACAGGATTTCCACAGAAATTTGTACAAGTGACAATAGGGACCAAGATTCCCTTCAGATCGTCTAGAGATGGTCTAAAATACAGCCTCCAGTTTTCAAAGAGTTAATGTGGTCATTTTACTGCTATTTTCAGGCAAAAAGGAGGTAGCTAGAGGGTAGCACACAGGGAAGTAGGGTCAGCCTGCGATTTTGCAGAACCATGATGTGATGAGCTGGGTAGCTGCATGAAAGTTTATTCTTAAAGCCCTCTTCAGATTGTACAAATAGTTTCAGTGGACAAATGTATGTGTGATGCATACATTGTACATAGATGTATTTTTCCAGTGCTTGGGTATCTCTGTCAGGTATTTTCTACCCTTAAACAAAGATACAAGTGGATTCTACAAGGTCTATTTTTAATATTATGTTTAACTCTCTACCTTCAAACATCATTTCATTCCCTCTCTACTTAAACAGAGACTTATTACTTCTTTTATGTTTAATAATTCAGAGTATTGCATTTATGTACTTCTTGAAGGCACCTTGAATGCTTATCAAAAAAGGGGAAAAAACCTCAGAGGAAAAAAGATTTCAAGAACTTAGAAAAAAAAATCCCTTTCAGCTGAGAAGGGCAAGTGAACGGTAGTTTTGTTTGATCAGCATGTTCTTTAAGAAAGTTGGCAGACATCAAACCTCTGTTGTAGTGAGCTAATTACATAAGAGCAAGAACTATCATCCAGGAGGAGAGGGACTGACCAACATGCATGGCTGCTGCACACAGTGCCAGAGACCAAGCACAAATCATACTGCCCCCGAAGACTTCTGTGAACATAAAACACAAGAGGTGCCAAGTTATTCTTGGTGATTATGGAAATTATTGGAGCAGCTATCAAAATGTGAGCAAAGGCATTCAATAATTAGTCATATGAGCCTAGAAAAATATGATTCAATGTAAGTAATTGTGTGAAGCTATGTGCCAGCATTGCATTTAGCTTCTGCAGAAAAACACCATGATTAACAGTAGGAACGGCTAATCCAGCAGCTAAAGAGAAGCAATGTGCAGATGCCAAGCAAACAGAGGTCAATACAGCCTTATGGAAGAGTTTAATACTGCCTCTGCAGCATAAGATGTATGTGGAGACTAATATATTTACATACAAACAGGATGAATAAATGCAAAGATCACATAAGCAAATTTTATATGTTATGCTGCAAATGTCATGCACTCTAATTGATATGCAGAATGTTTGCCAGGATGGTGACAGCCAAACTAAGTTCAAAGTTACAGGAAACATTGTCGTCAGCCTACTGTAAAAATGTACAAATACTTGCTATTCTCTTTCCACTTAAAGGTGACTAGTACCATCTTTTTCCCTAGGCTACTTGTTCACGCTAGCTTATTATCATTACAAAGTCTTATAATGGATTAACTTTTCCGTATTTTGATCATATTGGGAAGGGCAGGTTTCACACAGTACAGTGACAATATTTTTGAAAAGGCATTTATTTCTTCGCTAAAAATTACCAGGCAGTTTGTTTTGAAGAATAAAAATCTCTAAATTGCATCCTTGCAAATTCCTCATTCCTGATATTTCATTTAATATAAACAATTCAGAAAGAAGAAGTGAGCAGTATCTAATTAATATCTCCTAATGCCCAACTGATGACTAGCATGGCTCCAATTTATAACTAAACTTTATTTTTACATTGAAAAATTCAATTGCATTTACTGACAGACTTTGAAATGCCACATTATTTATACTGGCAAACTTAGCAGTCTCTCAGTATATTTATTAACATTCTTTCCACAGACCAAAGTGTATATACAATACAGATCACTGCATTCTTCATTTTTCAATCTTTCAAAGTGATATGCACATCTGCTGGAGTAGGATGGAACCGACTTGTTGCTGGATATCCAAAAGACCAAATAGAGCCAGGAGTTAATATGCCCTCCCTTTTGATTCTCTAGGCAAAACAAAGTAACCTTGACATTTCTTTTCCTCCTCTCTCTCCCTCCCTCTTTCCCCCTTTCCTTCATTCCCCTTCTCTTCTGCTCTTTTTTCTCACACACACCCACACACTGCACTATCTGTGCACACATCAACAATTTTGAGCTGTGAAGAGGTTCAATTGCCACCTTAGTGACTCACTTGTAATCAAATCATTTACTAGGATAGCTTGAGGACATGACAGTGACAGAGAGACATCTGTTAGGTGGATGGGATGAAAAAAAAAAAGGGAAAAAAAGAGGAGGTTATTCACAGCTGGTACATTAGCCATGCTAGCCACTAGGCCACCACCGTGTCCTAGTCCTACAGCTTCACTCTCCTCCTTTCTTCCTGCTCCCTGCTGTCAGCTGCCAAAAGATATCTGTTCTCACCCTTTGCTGAATGAAAAGGTGTTAATGCATGACTTCAGGATATGTCAGAACATACAGTACTTACAAGTGTTTGGAGATGCAGCCAACCTGACCATGGGGAAAAGAAATGAGTAACTAAAGAGTGATTTTCTTGAAAAAGGATGACTAGAAAAATAGTGAGGGGGTTATTCCTTTTTCGAGCTGTGGCAGGCAGAACAGGTTTTTGTTTGCTTGATGCTCATCTGCATTTCTTGTAGTGTACTAAATACTCTACCAAATGTTCAAAAACCAGGCTGAGTTTGTGGTTTGCTTTTGGGGGTTTTTTTGGTGGTTTTTTTTTGGTGGTTTTTTTTTTTTTGTTTGTTTGTTTGGGTGTTTTTTCTTTCTTTTTTTTGTTGTTTTGTTTTGGTTAGGTTTTTTTTGCTTAAAATTTCAGCACTAACAGAACTTAAAAATACATCCCCAAAGGAAGAAGAAATATAGAATAGTTAGAATACTGACAGAAATATACAGCTGTAAGAACTGTCTTTCTTGCACTTTAGAGAGATATGAAAAGAATACATTGAGAAAGGGGTTTGAATAAATTGTGATTAAAAATATCCTTAGCTGTTTGTATACCAGAAGTGCCAGAGATCAACAGATGTACAGAGTATTTCCCAGCTATCTCCTCTCTCGTTCACAAGGTCTGTGTTTTGTAACCACTAAGCTCAATAGGCAGAGGGGACTGGTGACAAGTTCAGCATGCCAGAAAGCTTCTGAAGGGTTTATTTCCTCAAAGCTCTCTGTTGGTCTAGGTGGAACAGAGCAGTTTTTTAAATAGCACTTAAAAGCTCTGCACTACAGACTTTAAAACAATCTGCAGTGTGATATCAGTGATATCTGCAGTCTACATGGTAAAATAGTCATATCGTTCTTAATTATTTGCCTAGCATGACACCAAAAATAGAACTACAAATCAAACTAAAACTTGTAGTGCAAGGGGAGAATACTGGTTATTTTTTGAGTGACAGAAAAGGATTTTTAATAAGAGTAAGGGATTCCAGTATTAAGCCCAGCAGACATGAAGGTGATGCAAATATTTTAAAAGAAATTGCATAGCCATGCATTGAAAATCCTCTACAACACAGATGCCTGAAAACAGTACACAGACTAACGATACCCCAAAGTGACCTGGGCATTCACCAGGCATACCGACTCATCTGATACCTTGCATAGGCTCCTAGTCAGAGTTAAATATTTCAAAGCTGTCCCTGTGTAAATTCTGGAACTGGTACTTTTGCAGTTTTCAGTGCATTGTAGGCTTGCTGAAGGAGAAAGGGGACAAGGCAGAGGCGAGGGAAAAGTCTCTTTCCCCCCTTGAAGAGTAAAAGCAATTTTCTTGAAAATAAAATGTGTAGCCTAGCTATGTTAACATTCTAAAGAGGGTAAATTATTATATGACTTTGATAGTGGTTCAATTTCAAGGTTTTATCTTTCTGCAACTCTTAGAAAGACCAGGAAGAAATATTTATTTCCTTTGGAAAAATTCAAAACACTTCCTCATTCACCAGATAGTCCAAGCTGCTGTACATTCAGTAAAGTTGAAGATTTTTTTTTAAATACAGAGAGTAAAAAAAAATCCCAAATATCTAAATCAGTCCTAGATCCAGGTGGGCACAGCTCCCACTTGGTCTTCTCTGTATTGTGCCATATTTATCTGTATGTTTCAACTGTGCCTGAAATTCCTGTTCATTTTCCAAGTCAATCTGCACATCCAAATTATGAACAATGCAGACTCAATACATACACAGACACACGGACACACAGACACACATATATATACACTCCTTTTGTTTACCTGATAACATCACCCTGTTTCTCCCGCAGCGATTGTCTGTCTTTGAAAAATCTAGACTGCCTGGACTGAAAATATTACTTCACTATTAGATGAATAGGTCTCCTCAGGTTTTTAGTCACATTTTCTGGATTTTGCCTCTCAGATACTATTTCAATAATGTGATTCAGGACAGATTTTTCTTTACTGAGAACTTGCTTTCAGAAAAGGATGTCTAAGGAATATTAGAAAATTAATTAAACAAAAAGGACCAGAACTATTAACTTTTGAATCTTTAATCGTCCAAATAATATTTCCTATTAAATACATGCAATGAAAATTGGAATGAATCTGAACAAATACTGAGGTTTTCAGAAAGATTGATCCTGATATTTTTGGTCTAATAAAAGGAATAATTCTTGTCAGGCTCTTTCTGCCTATCTCCATCTATCTGCTTTAAAGTTTTGCAAAAACACTCTGGTGTCAATAGAAAAAGTATTTACTTATCACGGAATCAGAGAATCACAGAATCAATTAAATTGGAAAAGATTTCTGAGATCATCAAGTCCAAGCTATGATCAAACACCACCATGTCAACTGGACCATGGCACTGAGTGCCAAGTCCAGTCTTTCCTCAAACACCTCCAGGGATAACGACTCCACCACTTCCCTGGCAGACAGGTCACCAGTCTGATGTCACACCATTCACTATAACCCTTTGTACCCAATCCATGAGGCAGTTGCTCACCCATTCCATAATGTGTTTATCCAGCTGTGTGCTGGTCATTTTATCCAGAAGGATACTATAAAAGATAGTATTGAAATCTTTACTGAAATCAAAAAATATTGCATCCGCTGGCTTCCGTTGACCAACTGGATGGGTTACCTTGTCGTAAAAGGAAATCAGATTTGATAAGCAGGACTTCCCTCTCATGAAGCTGCTCTGGCTGTGACCAAGGACTGGGCATCTTTCTGATTTGTCTACCTTAGGACCTGTTCCATAAAATTGTCATCCAAGTTTTTCAGGAATGTTCTGGCCCAGGTTGTACCAGCTGTGTGATGCTCTCAGTTAATTTATGTCAAGGTGAACTCCCTCATACAGGCAAGGGCAGTTAATGAGCTCTTCCACCACTCCCTCATCACCCTAGAACCCACAGACCCCTAGACCTGTGAGCATCTAAGTGGCACAGCCTGTCACTACTACCTCCTGGATTAAAAGGAGTCCATTCTTCTTATTTTCCCTGTCTACCCCCTTCAGACGCTGGTTGTCCTGAGGATGATTGGTCTTACTGTGGAAGACAGAGTAAAGAAGGTGTTAAGCATCTCAGATTTTTCCTCATCTTGGGGGACTGTATTCTCCCCCATGTTCATTAAAGATTTTTTCTTTAATGGTTTAAAGGTTTTTCTTCCCCTCTTTTTGATATTAATGTATTTATAACAACATTTTTATTGTCCTTTACAGAAACAGACAGTTTAAGTTCCCTAAGATTTTGTATCTCTAATTTTCTTTCTGCATGACCTAACAGCATCCTTAAACCCTCTCCGAGTTTCCCACTCCTTTTTCCAAAGGCAATACACCCTCTTTTTTCCCCTTGAATTCTTCAGAAAACTCCCTGCTCAGCCAGGCCATTCTTCTTCCCCACTGGCTTCTCTTTCAACAGATAGGGATGGTATGCTACATTCATTTATTTCTTAATATGTGTCTACCTTCCTGGACCACTTTGTTTTCAAGGGCTGCTTCCCAGGGAACTTTCTGAATCAGTCCCATGAATAGGCCAAAGTCTGTCCTCTGGCCTTTTGTTGAGGCCCCTCCTTACTTCACCAAGAATTGAAAACTTCATCATTTTGTGGTTGCTGTGCCCAAGATGGGCATTCTGACCACCACATCTCCCACCAGCCCCTCTCTCTTTGCAAACAGCTCTAGCAGAGCCTCACCCCTGGCAGGCTCACTCACCAGCTGTGACAGGAAGCTCTCCTCCATACACTCCAAGAACCTCCTAGATTACCCCTTTTCCACTGCATTGAGTTCCCAGCAGATGTCTGGCTGATTAAAGTCTCCCACAAGAGAGAAGATTAGTGATACTTCATAAATATAGGATAATGTTATTATCCCTATGTTACACAGACACAGAAATTAGCAATTTTCCTTTACACCATTCATTAATACTAGAGAAGTAAGAACTAGGACAGTAACTGGGCAAAATAAGAAACAAAGGAAAAGGAAATATCTATTTTTCACTCTTTTGATAACTCCCTTTCTGTCACGTGCTGCATATGTGTAGAAGTCTATTTTTGTGTCAGTTTTTAAGTTTCCTTATAATTGATAGGACAGTTCTATACTATTCTATTTTTAATAGCTATCACAGTTAGCAGAAGAAGGGCAAATTTCTTATTCTTGGATGTTTAACTCTTTTCTTCTTTTTAAATCAGTTTTTGTTTCACTCCAACAAAAGTTCTGCTACAACACAAGGAATACAATGCACACAAATGATAAGGAGAACAGAGAAATTCAACTCTGGCCCTTCATCACAGATGAAATTCAATATAATAGTTTTATTTCTGTTCCTCTTTGTGATAACAATGATATAAAATATTTATTAAAATTCAAAATTGACATATCTTCCCAAAATGAAGTCTTGGCAGAAGAAAATATCTTGACTTTTGCTAGTCAGAATTTAGCTGAAGAACACTGATAGTCTTGCCAAACAGGCCAAAAAGTTCCATTCTCCAATCCTGTTGTGAAGATACACAGAAATGAATTCTGAATCCTGACCAACAGATTTGGAGGTTGAAGGTGACATATTCCAAAATGCCATCTTCTTCCAGGAGTCTTTCACAGTTCTCTCTTTTAGAGACACCTATAAGATACTGGGTTTCAAAGAGCCAAATTTTTAAAATAATATTTTTCTGCATGTCCAGTGTAGGCATCTTACTATAGACAATATGTTACAACACATGCCTCTAAGTGGAAAAAATAAATCTGCATGCCAAGTGCAATACCAAAACTCTGCTTTAGGTGCAACTGAGAGTCAAAGGTCAGTTTTGCTGCAATTTCATATAGCTTTTTATATATA
>VZTJ01006413.1:110854-187780 GCA_013397795.1 Orthonyx spaldingii | reverse complement strand
TATATTTCAGCTTTAGCTTCAGGTGTGTTAAGTAGTAGAAGAAATAAAAGTGCTGAACTGCCTGCTTTGGCACAGACATCCTCAATCCAAGCATTGTCCTGTCTGTGTTCGCAGTTTCTTTGCACCTTCTAAATGTAAAATGCATAGTAGATTTAAGCTTTTAAGTACAGACACTGATTGTTCTGGGAGGCTCAGAAATTAGCCAATGACATCAAATCCTGCTTGCTGTATTCACTGAAGACTCCCACTGTGAACATGGGTACGTTAAGCAGGATTCAGCCTTTCTAATCAGTGCATGTTAACATGAAGGAATAATATTGAAGCAATGAGAATTAGATTTAATTTGTATTGGTCTTTTGTATGATGATGAATTTTCTGCAGGTTTTATTATGGGATCTACAAAGATCACTGTAATCTCATGGTTAGCTGGCTTCAAGTGGGCAATGTGAGGGTAAACCCAAAACCCAGTGATCACAAGAAGTCATTTTATCTCACAGCAACACAGATTTTCCTGTAGAGCTTTCTGTTTATTAAATTATACAGGTTCAATAAGAATTTCCTCCAGATGCCTAGTTTCCAATCCCAATACTGGCTGAGCACTATATTCTGTCTCCACAATACACAAGTGTTAACCTTCCCCACTGACTGCCTGAAAAAATTGTAATCCATTTTTTATTTTCTTCTGTTAGTTAAGGAGAATGTTATCTCTCTGTGGGACTTTCCCCTATTATGCAGAGAAAGAGGAAGATAGTGAAAAGCTAAACAGACGAAGGGTTCAGCAATCAAGGTTCAGATGATGCACTCCGAAGTGACATTTGGATCCATAACACTCTGAGCTCCAAGTCACCATAGGATTAAAGGGCAGAATTGGAAGTACGTCACAACACGCAACTCATTTGGAGCAATTTCACTACTCTTTACAATAATTTCTGCAACCTGCTAGAAATTAATCCTCTGAGAATGAGTTTTGAGGTAAGATGATTCAGTTCATCTGATTTTGCCCAAATAATTATACATTCATTCCATTATGCACTGATCAAGGTCCCTGTACAATATGAATGTCACAGATGACCAGTGTGCAAGTTAATGTATTTGAAAGAATTTCAGCAGTACTAAAGATATGCTGCATATAAAGCAGACAAATTTATAATCACCAAGTATAGCAATCAATATCTTTTACTATATTATTTTGTCTGGATCATTTACAACTTTTGTCTCTGGAGAAGTCTCATACAGAAAGTAAATCTTCAGCTCATATCAATGGTACAGAAGATCTACACCAGAAAGTCCTATCAAAAGTAATGAGGTTTGTACAAGAAAAGATTCAGTTCAAATCAAACAAAACAAATGAAAAAGATGCATAAAAACATTCTGAGCACAAATAATTAATGCTAGGAATCCAAGGAACTTTTAGACTAAAATGGGAGATAGCTAATGAATTTGACCTCTTGCAAGATAATTATTCCTGTAAAAATTGTAGATTGGATTCTTGGATATTTGGGTATGGAAAATCTCATATTGCAAAATTTTTAGATATACTTAATCCTACCACCCAGAAAGCCAAATTCAGTGCTTGAGATGGACCAATATTTTTACTAGAAATCTAGAAGTCTGGCTCTCAATAGGATCAAGAATACTTGATATTCTTTACCTATAGGTAAAGGACACCTTGAAACCTCTTGGAAGGCAAGACTGCTGTTTCCCACTAAGCTACCTGTGAAGCCCTATTTCCTGCTAGCATTTCAACCTTAATCAATGCTATATCTTCATACAAAGAGAACAAATATATCTAATACTATATTTTTCTAACAAAGAAGCAATGTGGCTGTTCTTATTCATTAAATGAAAAAAAAATTGGCATAGAAATTTGGGTTTTTCCTCTTGTGAATGTTTTCATCTGTCTATACTGCATGCTCTTTATCTGAAATGAAACATGTATTCTCCTTTGGCTGAATAACAGCTTTGCAACTGGAACCTAATTAACAATTTTGCTACTGACATTTTGAGGAGAAACATTTCATTAAATATCTCTGGCTCTAAGTAGACCTGCAATCCAGGTTTTGGAGTATAATTGAACAGGATTTAATTTTGCCGTTCTAGGAAAATAGGAAAAAGTAAAACTCTCATCCTTAATCACACAAAAAGTAAACCTGATAGAATTTATTTAAAAGAAATTGAATGCATGATAAAAGTTTGAGTGAATTCAAACATGCCATTTTTTAAGATTGAGTTTGTAATATCAGCTTTGAATTTTTATCCCTTTTATGAGAGATATTGGCTATTTTTGAGTGGAAACCTATATTTTTCTTCTACAAAATGCTGAATAGGATAATTTAGCAGTTTCAAAACTGTTTTTGTAATATGAAACAAAACACTGAGAAAATGGTTTCAAAATATTGAAAAATCTGTTAAAAGTTTCACTTTTTAATTTTTCGTTTAATGAACTGACAATTTTATTTTTTTGTTGTTGTGGCAAAGTGATTTATTTCTTTTTATTTCTCTCTTTCTTTCTATCTCATGCTACTGCCGCCCCTTGCCCTGTTAGTAAAATCTGTTGCTTTTGCATACAAATGAAAACTTGTTGTCATTCATCTTTACATAGAAAATCGTGCAGAGAAGATAGAAAGACAAATTCACAAGGTTTATGTAGTTGTCCTAGTCAATAAATATGCTATCTCTTAGTGGAAGAATGACCAGCTGTAAAGAAAGCAGGGAAAGTACATCAAATTTTTTATGGCTTGGGGGTGTGAAAATTAATTTAGAACCCCAAAATTTGTGCAATTCTTCCAAAAAATACCAATCATTCCAGTCATGGATATTAAGCTCTTAATTAGCTGAGATCATTGTCAACAGGATTTAAATAAGTAAAGTGGTTTTATAATGCAATAAAGGAAGACATTTCTTCCCCTTGCTTCCCCTTCACTTCTTTCTTCTACCACTCTTGATCTTTAACTCAACTACTTATTCTCTTTGCTCTCACAGTCAACCTGATTTCTTTATATATGCAACCTTCAGGTTAAATGGGAACGAGACTAATTAATTGCCATGCTTGATTTTCGATCTTTAGTGTCTTCCAGTGAAATATGATAACTGGCATTGATATATGGTTTGCTGACTCTATTAACCACCTTTCTAATTCACTGTATCTTTTTATATTAATTATGCCTCTAGCCTAATATTTTATTCATGTTTGAAGCCTTTTTGCATTACTGCTTGTTCTCAATAATAATAATAGAATAAAGTTGGGTAAACTTTTTCATCATCTCTGGGATAAACAAACAGGGTTGACGTCCTGAACAATTTCTATCTACACACAGGAGGTATTGAAAAGATTTCAATTAAAAAGAGAGGCTTCCCACTCTGTTAAAAATAATAGAAGCAAATGTATGACAGAAATGCAGAGTATCCTTATAATCCAAGAATAAGGTTGATTTGATTCTTACAGAATATTTGGAATGTCAGAGGACAGTGCTAAATAAGAGTAATTGCTAATTTTTCTCCCCTTTCATGCTAGTCTTGATCATAGGTATGAATTCTTTTGACAGATAAAAAAAGTGGAAATAAAATCCATAGTTTATGACTCACCAAAGTAAATCCTATCCACGCCATTAGGCGCAAAACCACCCTCAAGGTTTACAGAACCATGTTTGCAGGATGTCTGCAAGCTTTTATCAAGAGACCACAATAGCATATGTTACTTCCAAGTATTCTATTTGGTGATTGTTTTGGGGTTTTATGTGTTTGTTTGTTGCTTTTGTCCTTCTTAGCAGTGTTCTTGATAATGGACAGGAATGAATCTCAATAGCAGCCAAGAGCTGCATGTCATTCTTTACTCCTACAGTTCAAGTAACTACCATTGCTTGACCTTGTGTGAGAAACAGTGAAAAAATCCCTGTTCTTGTGAGCTTGCACAAATACCAGACATTTGGCAATGCAAAGGGAACTGACTGGTTGCAGCGTTTTGTACATTGCAAGAAGAAGTATCTGCTGTTTTGGCTGGTGAATTTAGATGGTCTTTAGCCTGATTTGTTACAAGGCTTGTGAGGGAACAGCCTTTGTTTGAGCATACATATTGAGAAAGGAGCAAAGCCCACCCACACTTAATTATTTTCTAGCAGCTTAGTAAGAACAGAGGGAGAGATATATTAGGTATTCCACACTTGGTTAAAACTTTTGCACCTTTTGGATAACAAGATCAATAGACTGCAAAATCTAAATTTGTAGGAAACAGGACTCATTGATTCTGGTGTTTCTAAAACAAGTTAGCCAGCTGGTAGCAAAATATTCCTGAACACCCACTGCAATTAGCTCTGCAAACAGTTTCCTCTGAAGAGCATGCAACCTAGATAATTTGAAAAGTGTCTGAGAAGACGTAGATTTTGAAAATTACAATAACAAGATGTAGGTGACAGTTATTTTTCCAACTCCCATTTGTTTCCATAGACTGTAGATATGAGGTGAAGGAAAGATTTAGTTTGACAGGAGAGAAGGACAACATTTACCTTCACAAATGCCTACTTTGCATGCTCACACCTAAAGAAGGATTGTATGAACCCAACAGAGGAGAAATAATATCAAGATACACTAGTTGGCAGTAATACTGTATGAACCATCTCTTCTTAGCTACTACTTTCTGGTCAAGACTGTACACCACAAAGAAGCATGGCTCCCTCCCTTCATCCCTGAACTCTGGTCTCAAGTATAAAAACCCAGCTGCATCCTGTCTGCACCCAATCTCCTTCCCCTCTCATTGGATGTGGCTATTCTGCTTTGTGAACCATTATAAATATAACACTCAAACTTTCCTGGTAACATCTGTTATTTTGAGTTACAATTGAGTTAGAACAAATAAAAAGAATTTTCTATTATCTTCAGATGAAAGAAGGTTTATATGTGTGAGCTGATACTGATTGCCTGAATGCAGATGCAGTGTTATATTTGATTGGTAATTAAAGTCAAGCATCCTCAAGTTTAGGCAAAACCCAAATAGCTAATTATAGGTTTTATACTATAAAACCATTGTAGTATCAAAAGATCCCTCAGGGAAAATATAAGTTGACAGGGATTTTTTTTCTTCCCCAAAAAAATGTAGTAAATTCCCTGGGTTCTGTGGAAATGTAACTGGAAAGAAGAAACACAAAGACCGCTCTCTTGTTTGATTCTGTCTCCTCACCATGGCAGGGGGTAATTGGAATTAGATGTTCCTCAAGGTTCCTTCCAACCCAAACCATTCCATGGGTCTATGATTTTATGAAATACAAAAATTAAATTATGCTCTAGGATGCAAATGGTGTTGAAGGCCTGGCTAAACACAACAGTAAAACAAGACTGTCACCTGTTCCTTGCTTTGAAGCCCCTGTATGACCTTGAAGTCTAATCTTGGCTACACTCTTCTTTACTCAGTTTGTGTTGCTGGACTGCAACAGGCTTTATTGGCAATCCTACGGTTTACCTGGACCATCCTCTTATTTTGTAACATAATCCTCAAGAAAATGCAAGAGGTAGTTGCACAAGAGCTAAGTTTCAAAATCAGACTTATTGTAAGGAAAAAATGAAAAAATGAACAGCCCACCTAATCTTACTATTTCTTTACACCTCCAGCACAACCGAATGACAGATGCCAATAAATGAAACCTCCTTTACTGTTTGGTATACAGATTCGATTCAATATTTGATTTGTATGGAGGAGGACTTCTAAAAATTTAATTGCAAAATAATATTTTCTAAGAATCCTAATTCTCCATAAAAGCTAAAGGACCTTTGAGACTTAGACACCCCAAAAAAGACCCCACCCCAAACCCAAGTGTATATAGTAAACTCCAAGCATTCAACATATGTTGTGAATGCAGAAGATATTGTCTCTTCTCAAAAACTAGTAATCAAAGGTAGGTAAAATATTTGCTTTAAAAATGTATCCCTATGTTTGCTTGGTTTAAAGTGCTTTGGATTTTCCTCTTATTCAGAACTTCTATATAGCATTTTGTGGCCTGATACTAAACCTGAAATTAGGAAGTTTTCACACTTTTCCTTCTGATGTTATCATTCTTTATATGCGTTACCAAATTGCTTAATTAAAATACACTCCGCCTCCCCCAATATAAAATAAATTTTCCTGTGGGTGCTTTATAAGTGGAAGTATAAATGAATTAGCATGTTCAAAAATAAACCTTTCACAAAGCAGTGCATTTTCTCTTGAGTGTTATGAATGTAGCAGCAGTTATTGTTCCTAGCCATGGAGGAATTTGTCCAAAATTCCCTACCATGAACTCTACTGGGACTTGTGCTATGGTACATAATTCTAAAGGAATGTAAAGGGATATATATAGGTTTTGCTGATAGAAAAGAGAGGAGTAGTGTGCATTGTCTTTGAAGACATAATTTCTAATGAGTCAAAATGCTATAAAGCATATTTCATAAGTTTATATGGCATATACTAATCATTTATGATTATAAAGAAGTTAAAACATGACATGATGTATGCAAGCAATGAATGACAGATCATAATAGAGGACAGACTAAGAGAAACAAAGCAAATTTTGTGAGGATGTGAGGTTTCCACAGGTGACTGCAGAGAAGCAGTTATTGTAGAAAAACCATCTAATGTGCTTCCACCCATTTCTTTGTTTGTAGGATATCTTTAATAACCACCTGTATAAAGCACTCACAGTTCTTGAAAGAAAGATGAATTGTCATTTCAAGGAACATGATTATCACCAACCATTAGGAGTTGTTAAATCTTTAATATGTCTTGGCTGATCATTTTGCATCAACATGATTCAAAATATCAGGGGCAATAGGTGGGTCTTTTAGAGACATTTGATCAATGTTAGATATGCAGCAGGCTTTACTGAATCTGGTGTGGAAGTAATCACTTACAAACACTCGGTGTGGAAATGAATTACCAGATGTCATTCTCTATTAACCTAACAGTTAAATTTGGACAAAAATATACATAAAAATGAAATAAAACAATTAGGTAACACTTTGAGTGGTTCATTATTATTAATTCATTTAGTATTCATTGTAACTGTGCTGGTCATAATGAATTCATTTGATATTAATGTGGATGTTCTGCAGCAATTTCATTGTAATGCAGTTTTAATTCACGTGCCATTAAAATAAAGCATTGTCAAAATTTTATTTATTATCCTAACTGCATAATTTCTTATTTTCAGAACCAGGAATTACTGGGTTTGTTTCCTCCATTAACTTCATGTTTTTGTCACGATATCCTTGTCCTAAGCAGATTAATTTCCTTTCCACTGTTAAGTATACTTTTTCTACGCCTTAAGCAACAGATACACATAGCCATGCTACCTTACTTAAAGATTTTAGCCTGTATGTTGTCACAGTCTTTAAAAAGTTTGGGAGGAGATGGGTAAACACAAATTACGTTATATAGCTCAAATAGCAAACTATGAACTTATGATAACATACTAAAAAACCCCAACCCCCCCCTAGTATTTAATGGTAGCCTCTCTACAGGTAGCAATATAAGCAATATTGTAAGCCACACAAAAGATATTAGAGCTGTACCACTATTTAAAATAAAATGGGGTCAGAATTCCTGTATATTTCAGTTGCCAAAAAAATGAAAACGTAGCTGTTTCCAGTTGAAACACAGTGTACACAAAAACAAGGGATGAGCAAGCAATTTTTAGATGGAATACTAATCAGAAATATCTTTTACTTCCCATGCAATACCCCTAAAAGATGCAAAATAGTATTTAACACTTTTAAAATGGGGGACTAGATTTTCAGTCACCATCTGCCAGTTGGGACCAAATAAAACAAGAGTTTTGAGTTCTTTCCATATCCATCAGCTTCAATTTCAAAGTGAGCTGTGTTGTCAAGCAAACAAATAATTTTTTCTGGAAACTTGCTGCTTTTTTCCCTCTGATTGAAGAATAAGTGAACCATTTTTAAAATTGTAGTGGTTTGTGTAATCACTGAAGTGGGAGAATTAAAGAGGAATACAAAATTCTTACAACTGTAAATGTGCTGAGACAGATGTCACGTAGCCTTAGGGACAATACTTACCTTTTAGTTCTTTGGATAGCAAAAAGGTTAAAGAAAAAATATAGTCAATTTCAGGGGAGGGGGGTGGGGAACAGGGGTGAGCAAGGGGGAGAGAACAAAGTTAGACTGTTTTTAATGCTTTAAAGTAATATGCTTTTGATGGGAGCATTGAGTGGTCTCAGACTCTAACGTGAAATCTCTTGATTTCAAAAGCATCCCAAAATGAATTTTGGGGTACACTAAAGCAACAAAAAGGGAGTGGTTTCAGCATTTAATTCCATTTTTCATCATTCAAAATAGTTCTGATTTTCCTGTTATCGTCAGTCAGACAACTACTATAAAAGAATTGCTTTCCTTACAGTTTTTTATTGTAGATCTCTACACAAAGTCTCCTTTTATTATTGATCAAAAAAAAGAAATATTAAATCTCAAAGGAAGAAAGGTATCATTCAAAGCATACAGAAAATATTTGTAGTTGATCTGGTCTGTAGGGGCAAGATCAATAAGGTGGAAACTGAAGATGCAACCTTTCTGGTCTCAAAGCCTGACTGCTCTTTGTTGCCCCAATAAAAGGTATTGCTTTAATCTGTTGTACTCTGTCTACCAAAGAAAAATTAAAAGTTCAAAGTTTAAACTCATTTTGTCAGTTCTTCATGTGTTCTATCACTACATAAGTAAGTGTACATATACATGTTCATTTCTTTGAGTATCTTCTTGGTGATACACAATTTTTAAGATTGTTGCAAGTTAACTATTTTCTTTTTTTGGTTGCTAAATCATAGGCACTTACTATTTAGTATTTTCCTCCCACTCTGAAGCAGCCTAACAGTTATGGTGTATAAATCTGTGGGCTGAAATCCTGGACAGTGTGGTCCGTTAATTCACGGATGGTAGTTAAATGTGTCTAGAACCTCTGTGAGGTTCATTCCCTTGCTGTGCTCACACTATCTGTGCTAATATTTTAGAATTCTAAACCAATAAGAAAGCACAACTTGCAATAGCAAAAAATGTACCGAAATTGTTTGAAGAGTTCTATATAAGCAGAGATGTCCAGATGCATCTGAGTGGAAAGAGATGTGGAATTGTCCATTGTATACATTCATAAAAATTTAGAGACAGACAAGAACCTGTAAGCTACCCCGTCCTAAGAGAAAAGCCAACATATTGCTCATGACAGACAGGGCATGAAGAATTTGTTTAGTGTTTGGGATAAGGTGAAAGTAACATTGCTGGTTAAATGCTTTCGTGATTAGAAGCACTTGCTGCTCTAATCTAACCCTCACAGAGGGTGTTTATAGATGCTCTTGAAATTGAAGGGCAGCACTTCTTTGAGATAGCCACACACAACAGTGCTTCAAATATTTGGAAGATTCTTTCCATTCCCTCTATGAAAACAGAAAGAATGCTGAAGCCAGGTGATACATAAAGAAGAGATAGCAGGACTCTGTCCTACTAAGAATGGGGCAACTGACATAGAGAGGGTGGAAAAAAGGGACGAGTCTCTTTCTCCAAAGTACCTCTGGTCTTGTTGAATATTTAGTGCATAAACAGACTGGCATGCATCAAACAGAACATTTTCTTAGTCTTGAAAATATTAATCCAAAGTGCTGTGAACAGTGCCTTGATCATGGATCATGTACAAAGGTATCAGCTCAAATAACCCCTATTGACTTCCTTATGTAAAGAATACTAATACTGAAAACAGTAAGCACTTTTTCACTCCTCATATTTTGCTCTATGTTACTGCCTACACAAAGATGAACATAGACTGGATTTAATTCACACATACCTCTACAAATTTCTACTAGTGATCTACAGGATTCAGGTATCAGGTTTCCCGGACTCCCGAAATATTTTAAGAGCAGTATTTGATTTTGTCCATATTTTGTCTAAAAAGAATCTGGCTGCATCATGGAAAGTCTGGATAATTATTTTGGTATTTAAAGAGATACACATCCTTACAGGAAATACAGCCAAAAATATGTTGAACTTCATCTGTCTCAATGCATTAGGCTTTCTCTCATTATTCATTATGGTAAAAGGTAAGTGTCCTGGTTCCATCCAGGACAAGGTTAATTTTTTGCAGTAGCTGGCTAGAGCCCAGTTGTTATTGCATACCACTTTATGTCTTTTCGGGGGGTAGGAGGAAGAGACTCTCACTTCCAAAGAGATGGGGTTCCTTCTGGTTGAGAAAATGTGGCAGAGGAGTCATCAGGTATTGTTTTATTTATTGTTGTGGGCTTTCTATGTACATCCTTTTCTTTTCTTATATTTTTGCCATTAATATTCTAGCTGTTACTGTTTGTTTTTTCTTATCTCATTGCTGCTTCCAGTAAATTGTTCTCATCTCAACCCGTGATCTTTGTCTTTTGTGCCTCCAGGTGGAGTGGGAGTGGGAAAATGGCACATGGTTTTAGTGGGAGTACTAAATTGGAGAATACCATTCTGAAACCACGACAGTAAGATGCAGTATAAATTTCTCATATCATCAAGATCTTGAGGTTAGCTGAGCCCCAGGGTTTAATTTAAAGTATGAGCTGCAAAATGAGCTTCATAACAGATTGAATCACCAATTTAAAGAAATAACCTTTTCTAGAAACAGACCAATTATCCTTGGGTGCTGGATAGTCTATTCTTGGCAAGTGCATGTAAGCACGTAAAAAGAGAAAAGAAAGGATGTCTGCTTAAGTTTATATCAATGATTCCTTGTGGGCCTACTATTTCTACTTTTTTTTTTTTTTTTTTGGCATAAATAGAAAGTCTAGTCATTGAAATAAAGTTCACCAAACTGAAAAACTACAGCCAGTATTTTAACATTTATCTTCATGCAAGGTAGACATTACTTAATCTACAAAAAAATAAAACCCAAAAACATAACGGAACTTTTTAACCTTATTTCTTCAAAGACTTCTGAAATATTTTGCAAAATATAGCTTACATACAAATTTACCACAGATCCATTATTACCAATTACTCTAATACAGTCTCAAACACTTGATACATACAAAATTAGTTTTAAAACCATGCATTCAAAAATGCAAAGTTGCACAATGATTCAATTGCACCTGCAGTTATTGTAGTTATCATATAGTTCAGGAAGTCCTACTATAATCAGCAGTTTATATACATGGCTAGCTACTTAAATACCCAGACCCATGATTTGGTACACAGATAGTAGCTAACCACATTGGAATCAACCTACAAAGTGTTTATGCATAAATGCCCTTGAAACTTCAAGACCAGAATCCTTGATAAAAGCCCAGACTAAAAAGATATTACAGTTTGATAAAAAACATAACGAAACTTGAAAAACATAAAGGAAAATCGTCTTGACAAGAAACTCCAATTTAAGAGCGATTGGCTGAAAAAAGAGAAGGGTATGAAGGAAGAGGATATCCACCAGCTGCTCAGAAGTTTGAAAGAAAATGCTAAGCTGACAACTAATTTGCAATTGAAAAATAAAACATAAAAACCTGAACAATAAAGGAAGCTGCAGATACTAGACATACATGAAGGCAGGAAAGAAATATATACAATATGTACTTCGGGTCAATTTATGTCAATTTATTCCAAATTGTACTATATTACTTCCAAATCAATATACTACCAAAAAGACAGCCAATGTACAGATTGCAAGATAGGAGAAATGTGAACTATGAGACTTGTTAATAACAGCTGAAATGGCAGCACTCAGATGACAAGCAACTGCAGAAGAATCAGCCAACTATCTAGTACCTGGTATTGACATTCAAGTGGTCAATTCTGTGAGTATTGAAGGCATGGAGAAGTGTAATAGTGACAGTCTGTGAAGAAAGGTCTTTAATCTCATTATATGCTAAAGATACTGAAATTACATTCTATCTATATGTTTAACTATTAAGTTAATCAGATAAGTTGCTTTCTGTAACAGCTCCCACTTTCTTTTGTGTAAGAGCACAAAAGTTTCTGCAACTGAATAAAAAGTTTAGTATGAGGTTAAAAGATGTTTTCTTTAGTTGCAATGAACAGCATTTCTTTTCTATATGGTAATGGTTACAGTCAGATGTTGGCCATCCTTATTACAGATTACTGGAAAATATGTGGATAAAGGTGGCATAGAATTATGAGAAATCACAGAATTATCAGAAAATGTTGATAGAGGTATACTAAAGTAAATGCCAATGAGAAGGGTAAGAATATTGACTTTTTGAAATCCAAATGGAATTTTAGTCATTGGTTAATAAGGAATTAAAAAGTTATGTGTAATAGGTCTCGTAATGATTCTAGGGTCAAGAAATTTACCACAATGAGATCTAATTTGATTAGAAGTACAGAAATTTTCAAAATTAGCACCATACGCCAGAGGAAAAATATTCCATACAATTATTGTCAAGAAAGTCAAAATGAATTTTTTTTTTCTGTTCGGTGGACACTTTCTTTTCACTTCTACTAAAGAAAGAAAGCTGAAATAAATAAAAACCATCAGGAACAAAATAAGGATGAAATGTGAAAACAGAACTGAATAATCTCATCCTCTTCGAGGATGGGACAAAAGACTTTGAGGATGAGGCCAATTCCTGAAAGCTGCTGCTTTGCATAAAAATTTGGCAATGACACAGAAAGATATTCTAGATTTGCTGTAGGAACAGACCAGCCGTACCTTACTGTACAACAACAGCCTACTACAACATTTATGTGTGAGGAAAATACCTTGGTTCTCCTTATTATATCATCTACTGTCATCTTATCCAACTCACCATTCTACACATATTAGGACAATTTTACAAACATACAGAAACACAGAGATAAGGTTAATTAGAGGAATAATATTTGTTTAATGGTTACCTCACAAGAAGATGAAAGTGGGGTAAGTGTCTGAAGGGATGCATAGTGCTGATGAATCTAGAATTAAATCAAGTTTGGAAATAATCAACGATATTTTTTTTCTTATAGGACTGATTTTGGAGTGGTACTTTAGCTGAAACCACATATTGATTATGAAAAATGCAATATTTTATCATTCTTTTTAAGAAAAAATCACCTTCAATACCTTACAGACATCTTCATAAACTATTGTTATCTAAAATTATAGTAAAAAGTGTGAGAATTGTAGGCTATGCATACAGGTAAAACGGTGGCAGTGTAAACATTGTAATATTTTTCAAGGACAGTTTTAGAATATTTTAACTGCAATATTTATCCACTATCTTTTTAGGAATGTAAAAGAATGGAAGGAAAAGCCAGAAATAATAACTTCTTTTGTTGTTCAATATTAGAACCTCTGTGATAATGATGAAAATGAGAATGAGAAAAGCCAAACAGCAATAAAGTATGTGTGGTCCTTCCATGTGTAAATGAAGGATGAAAAAGAGGAGAGGGAGATGAAAAAAAAGGCAGAAAGTGAACTGTAACGTACATTCTGATACATTACTTAAGTCTCATTTGAAGAGTCCAAAGACTTATTTTAACCTCTAAGCCTGGACAGTTCAGGTTGTCCAATACCTTTGTATTTTACTAAATGAAAAAAAAATCTAGTAGCCAGATGTAAATTGTAATATAACACCAGTAACTTCTAGAAATGAAGTACATAAAGAGTATATTAAAATGGAAAATATGGAGTGTGTTCACTAATTATGGTAATAACTTAGTTGTTTGAGTACTAATCTGTTAAATATAATGTCCCGTGCCTTTGAAGAAACTTGGGAAAACAATCCTGTTCTTGATTAGTTGCAGCAGCCCACAGTCTCCCCAACTGATTTTTCAGAATGAACTCCCTTGACATCTGTCTATATAGTTATTAGAAAATCAGCAAAGTATAGAGGCTTCTAAGTTTTCCAGTTGAACCACATTAATTGTTATCCTATTGTATTTATCTTTATTGATACATGCTGTGATTACAGCTCTGGGGAGATAATTCTCCTAAAACATTAAGTATGTTCATATATGATCCATGAAGCATTTCAGAACATTAAAAAATTGCACTATTTTGTGGAAACTAAGCCAGTCCACTAATGTTTCACTGCACAAACTCACCTGGTTACATTTTCAATTATACAGACTTGCACTATCCAATACTGTCTCCTTTCCCTCCTTCAGCTGTATTAGATATTTATCTTATCATTTTGAAGACATAGTCCAAAAATTGAACAGATGATTTTCTCATATGTGCAAGACATAAGCACATTCTCTGAGAAGATATGAACAACATGGGGTTTATATCTATCAACAACAAAAATTTTACTCTCTGTGATTCTACAGATACCTTATCTAGTAGCTTTTGAACTTCCACCTTATTTTGTAATGCACTCCTCCTAAATCTTATTTCAAGATCTGATTTCTAAATACTTCCTCTGATATGGAAAAATATCTTCTAAACAATGACTTTAAACCAGTTAGAAAACATGGTATTCTATGTGAGACGTCATGACTACTATTTCAGACAACAACCAGATTACAGGAAGGAACACATGATGTCCGCTATTAACTCTTAAGAGTTTTGGGGTATGTTTGTATCCAAACATAACAAAACTAATTTTTGGAGAGTAATAGTTTTATTAAAATACAAGCAAGATTTAAAAATTTGTCTTAAAATATCTACCTGAAAATATGTATATACAGACACATAGATACATCCAAGTTTGATCCTAAGGGGTTTTTTTTTGTAGAGCTCTTCTATCCACCATTTAGCAATACCAGAAGATACTTACACCTTTTGCTCTGTTTCATTTCCCACTATGAAATGAAATTGAACTAACTGAATGGAAAGGAAAATAAATTCCTTTTATTTAAAAAAACTATGTATGATCTGCTGTAGACTTCTAGTAATCCCCTTTCTCTCTAGCTGAAAAATAATTGCTAACTGTAAAATTAATTGGCTAATGCCTTTAAATTCTAGGGTGGACTTCAATGAACAGGTTTATATATTTTTAAAAAGTCAGAAATAAAACTCTCAGGTAATTTACTTTGCAACTGAAGTATTATTCAAACAATTGCCTGCCTTAAAGAAAATAATTTGTTGTATTTCTAAAGAGGATAAATATTAGATTAAATGTTTTCACTATTTTTCCTCCTGTCTGCTGATACAAACAACTGAATAAACCCCAACCTGTAGCTGCAGGTTTTTGATAATGCCTAAGTTTAAGTTATCACAGCTGATGATGCTGTAGAAAAGACGAACAAGCTGGAAAATTATTACATTAACTATGCAAATTTTTTCATATCTGTATTAAATAGTCATTTATAATTTAAAAATGAAAAGATCAGCAGAGTTATCCCATTAAAATAAGAGTTTCTATTATTTAGTTTTAAGGTTGTGTGGGTGTTTGAATGAAATCAATTTCAAAAGCTCAAGAAATATGACGGTGAAAGTTTGTTTCTGTGTTAAAAGTTCTTCCATGTTTTTAATCACAAAATTAAAGTACTGTACTCCAGCTTAAGGCTACACACATTCTTTTAAAACCGCAATTTAGAACAAAGTTGTTTGTGCAACTGTAGAGAGAAAAAAATTAACTCATTAATTTCTCCAGATTATATAACTGGATAATTCTTCAATAGTCAAAAATAGTCATTCTAGTTGCATAGTGGTATAAGTGCATAAGTGGTATATTTTTTTAAATAGCCAATTTTTATTTTATGTGCTTTATTATTATTTTTAATGACATCAAGAAATAATCCCAAATATGAACTGATGTCAATACTTAAAAAAGAAGTGCAGCTTCTAATTACCATTATGCAAAAAAAAAGATAAAATGTTACTCTCTGCATCCTAGACCAATACTTCAAATAATGGTTGGGAACATCAGATCACTGTTACTTCTGAAGCATTTGGTTGAGAAGAGGGGGAAAGAAGAAAATTTAATATTTGTTATATTTGGTGTTGATGAAAGTCTAACCTGTCTAGCACTCAGCTAGATGTGTTCAAAGAATAGGAAATCTCTCTTCTCCTTCCCACATTTCTACCTTTATTGTCCCTTGTTTTTTGCTATCACTACTAAATTTGTAGGAAACATTTCATTTTTAAAAACCTTCTCTTCTGCATTCTCATAAATGAACCTAATCTGTTTGAACCCACTTGTGCAGTATGCTAGAGTAAGTAAAGACATTTTACAGAGCTCAAAGATCTGATTTTTTTTTTGATCGTTTGTTGTTATTGTTTTGCTTGTTTGTCTGTTTTGGGTTTTTTTGATTTTTAGTAAAGAATCAGACAATTCTGCCATAACCAAATCTATGTACAAAAATTAAATGTTATTTTCTGCAATATAAAAGAATTGTGAAAAAAGAATATGCACCTGTCTTAGTAATAAAGTATGTAGATAGAGTTAATATGAGATTTTTTAGTTCCTATTTCCATGTAGAGAAAAACTTGCATTTTCTTAGTTCCAAACTCTACAAAATAAAGGAATAAACCTGAAAGTGACTATCTTTTCCAATTACTATGCTATGTCACTGAATTTGATAAATAATTTGCCTTTCAACTGTGCCACATAAAATCACAGACTGAGTTCTGTTACATTCAGGAAAGAATGTCTGATGAAAATATACTTCAGAGATTGGATAAAAAAAAATAAGGATATATAAACCAGTTAAGGTGAAGAAGAAACTGCCAAAGGTTTCATAGCTTTCATTTATTTCACCCATGACATTTTTGCTTTTGGATTAGACCTTTTGTGATTTATGGCTACAATTAAATGAATATTTGGAATATGCACAGAAACTGGAAAACAGACTGACTAAACTGCAATCGGGTATACCTAACATTTACAATAGTATAGCTTTTTCCCTCTCTCCATGAGTATCACTGCTGTTTTCAGACAAAGTCAAAAGCCGTTGCCTAGCTGACAAACACTTTGTGAGGTTTATCTAACTAATGTAAGGCACAAAGAAAAAGTCATATATATATTAAAAGACTACTAGTATAAAAGAAAAGGAGATCTGAACAACTAGTGGACTTTGAAATGATTTTTCAGCCTTTTTAGGATCATGAGACATGTAGCAAAATGGGTTGCATTTGCCATCCAGCCATCTGATGTTGACTGTAAGCAGCAGATATCCATTGATGAGAACATGCTGGACAGGGGTGGACTTGTGTCTGCTCTTTCACTTTTTACCAATAAGTGCCTCTTTTTGCACACAGAACACTTAATCCTTAAGTGTATCTTTCTATATTTTTTAATAATCTGATCTCTCCACTTTCTCCATTTTTAGCTAGTATGTTTCACATCAGGTTTTTTGGGGCATATTGCTGTCTGGTTTTATCTACTAGAAATATACATAAGGTTTATGTGGGATTTTTTTTTGGTTTTGAGCATGTTTTCCATCAGAAGAAGTGGAAAAGAAACCTTATTCATAAAGCTGCACTAGTCTTTCAGATTACCAACAGCTTTCTTACAAACCAAATCAGAATCTTTGCCTCAAGATAAATAAAATAAAAAAGACACCCAAAAATATTACTTTGTCTGGTATTTGTAGGGCATGTTTCAGAAAAAGTAGTTTAACATAGCATGGAAAGAAACATTCTTCTGGAAATCTGATTTTTTTCATGCATGTTATGTACAGTCACAAAAGTACATAATCCGAAGTAACAATAGCTGCAACAGTTAAGATCAACAATGCAAGATATAAGAAGGTGTGTAGTTTGAGCAAAAAAAAAAACACAACAAAGATTAGAAGTATGCATCTGAATATGTTTGAATTTGTCTATTTTTGCCAAGTATGAAATAAATACTGAAGTTCATTGGGTACAAGTGATTGTTTTCCTAATTCTAGTAATAGAACTTTTAAAAATAGTTCATAGACTACCTTAATATAATGTATATAAACCAAATCATGCATTACATTTGTGCTCATTGTATTTGATTACAATATTTTTTTTTTTACATTTCCACGTGATAGCTGTGTTATATTTTAAATTAATACTAAGGACATTATGAAACAAAACGTCAACATTTACCACATAGATTTTTAGAGCAATGTAAATGTGGTATTTTTGGACTTTTTTTGGGTTTTTGAGATTTTTTAAAAGCAAAATACATTCCTGTCTTAGCCTTCAACAACGAAAAGCAGTTCTATAATTTTTTTATTTAAGCACCCCTAGTCTGCTCTGGCTTCTTTCATGGTAGGTAAACCGTTGGCAAGGAACTCCCTCTTGTGGTCAAACATTCTTAATTAGGAAAAAAAAATCGGCACTGAGCTGATGATACAAAGTATTAGATCATGGGTCACCTGAAATTATCAAGGTTAACAATACCTATATAAATCGTTTCAGTGAAGCAGTTCTTTGCAAAATAGAGATGAACATATGTTTTTAATTTTTCTTAAAAAATAAGGATTCACTTTGCTCTTCTGGACAAAACAATTCTAAAGTGAGATCTGTATTTTGCCTCCTTTCTCCTTTCTAAATCTTAGCTGTATCTATAACAAGATCTTAATTCACAATCCACATCTCTAACACAAAACAAAGTTTAACTTCTCACCAGTCCTGACTTTCCAATTGACAGTCACCAAAAAATAGTAAATCAGATGATCTTCAAAAACTGCAGAAGGGTTGAATGTTTCTTAAAGGTACATTAACATTTCCAACATGCTCTTTACTAGTGTATAGTTATGGTGCGTGTCAGTGCTCTCTCTTACACTCTGCAGCAATAACTGAATAGCCCCATGTTAGGACAGCTTTGCAGAAATTATAGATGTGATAAAGTAAAATAAAACAAAGCTCAAATGTTTGGCGGACTGAAAGATCTCACATGCTTAATTGCTTTTTTGGAATACTACATCCAAATACTTCAGCAACGTCAGACCTTTCTAGTGATTTTTCTTTAATGCTATGCACTGAATATGTTTTCTCAGGAAAGTATCTTCATTTGAGGGTCAAGTTCCATTCCCCTAAAATAATTCTTCAGGTTTTCATGAAATCAGGAACTGAGACCAGGCATAATTTATTTTGTTTGTCTTCTCTTCTGCATTATAGTTGCAAGACGTAGATAGGACAATGAAATATCCTAGTATAATGTACCAAAGATAAAGTATTTGTCTTAAACCTATTTTTACTATATGATCTGATTTCCATAAGCAAAGTTTTTGAACTCAAGTCAAGGTATGGATTTTATATTCTATAAAAAGAAATAGGAACAAAGGAAGACACACAGATATAGACAATTTGAAAGGAAAGTAAACCATTGTATAAAATAGGACAGTGGATTGCTGGCTGAACTTATGGGCCAAAATTTAATTCGTCCCTTGTAAATCCACCTTCCTATCTATATTCACAAGAAGTCCAAACAGTGGCATGTGAACTATTTGCACTGTAAGCAACACTACTATTCACTTATAAGACAGACAGCAGAAACCGGACACTCACAGGAATAGCAAAATATAATAATTTCTCTTTATGAGCACTTTTACTCATGCACATTAAATACGTGACAATGCACTTTGTCTTTAGGACACCTCACATTCCAGCTAGCAGAAATATGGATGGTGATATCAAGATTGGTATTACATTTAGCTTTCCTGGGAGAAAGTACAGCATTAATCTTTGTTAAGTAGAAGAACAAAAAAGGCTGATAAAGCTATGTTACTAAGATAAGAAGAACTACCATTTATTAATGATCATATATTTAATTTCCTAATTTAAAAATTTGGGTTCAATGACTAGGCTTTACCTCTATGACATAGAATCTTAGTTCTTTTGGGAAAAGGAGGGCAGAAGATGCAGGGAGTATAAACCATTTTTCATTTTTTTCAATCCTAAAGTGATATTTAGTTATCTCAAAGACCCTAACAAAGGGATAAGAAGGCAGTAGACTACGTAGGGATATCAGCATATCCAGAATCATGCTAATTCTTTGCATGCTCTTCCAGTAGATACCCAAAAGATTAAATTACTCAGGAGGTGCTCAAGGGGTCAACCCCTTGAAGAGATGTCTTGTACGGAACATTGTCTACATGAGTTCAAGGGGCTGCACTAATTTCAGTTACTGATATGGTCACATTACACAAAGAATCTAGGAGAATCTATCCCCAAATCTCTACCAGGACCTTAGGTCTTGCAATAAAACCAATGTATAATGATAAAGTACAGCTCAAAAAAAGGAAGTGGAGCCATCAGTTACACTATTTCTCATCCTGCTTCCTGGTTATATGGAAATATATCTAGGTCTATACAAATAATTGCTACACTTTTGTTCATAACACTATGTCTCCTCCCCTAGATGTGTACTATAAGTCAAGTGAACTCTAATGAGACGTGTGGGACTGGCTGTTCCTCCATAAACACTAGAAACTACAGTGGAGATATGGCTGAATTATACACACCATTCCCATTTGAATGTGTTGCAGACTGCAGCTGTAAGACTGTGGTATCTGTGCTTCTAAGCAGTTTTCCAGTATACAGAGACAAAACTCTTAGTGGGTTTAATTTCAGAAATTTTTCTCCTTCTCTTGCCAGAGAATACAGAGAGTACCACAACAGACCTGAAGAAGATACTTTTATTAGTAGAATATGTGGATTGCATCTTAAAATAAAGAGATGTCATGAAATATTTTGTCTTCCAAAATGCTTGAGTGAAAATTTTAAAGATTAACTGACCAATACTGGTGTCTTTGATATATCATTCAGAAATGACATTAACAATATATTCTAAATGTATCCTATTTCATAATGAAGCCATGTTTATTATGAAGGTCCCATTAAATTTTACTTGTTCATAGAAAATGCTTGACCTAAGTATTATCCACAAGTTTTAAGAAATGGTGTAGACCTCTGCTAGCACCACGAGGAGACATCCTGGCTAGTCAGATGTTCTGTCACTGTGACACTGTATGGAAAAATTGTTCCCATTTCTGACCTTTTGAAATATTTCATCCTGTCAGAGTAACCTTGGAGAACTTGTCCCAATGGATAGCCCACTCCTTTCCATTTAAAAGGGATATTAACAGCAGCTGAAAGCCTCACAGCAGTATTTTCATCCTGGACATCAGGTATCCATCTAGAAGAATCCATAAATGGAATCAGCCAAGAAGCAGGACAGACTTGTTTACTTTTATGCTCTCCATGAAAACAAAGACAGAGAACACATTCTTAAAGTGGGAAATTATTTGAAACATTCTGAATTTGATAACTAAGCTGTGGCTGTGTCAACACTGAGATTTATGGCACAAGCTGTAGAATGAAAGATCTCAAAGAACACCTCAGTGCCCACCTGGAAGGCAATTGGCTGCATGTGAGCCAATTGAACTCGTGTAGACAATGTTCCGTACAAGACATTTCTTCAAGGGGTTGACCCCCTGAAGTCAATAAATACTTTCATATGAGTAGAGTTTCAGCAGGTTTTGTTGCTTGTTTACTTGTGGTTGATTTGTTTTGCTTGTTTTTAAGGTTGATCACTAAAACATGGTACACATTGTGATTAAATCAAAACACAGATTATTTCTAAACAAGTGCATTATAAAAGAGCCTCCACCCCTAGAAAATTGGATTGGTTACACAAAAAAACCTGGAAGTATGAAGCAAGTCTATAGACAGTCACAAGATGGGACTGAAACAGAGTGAGTGATGAAATGAGGGGGTGGCAAGGCTTTTTACTATCTGACTGGGGAGAAAAAAGGATACATCAGTGAGAGTTGTGAAGAATAACACCTGAAGCATTACAGCAACTGATAAGTGTCTTATGAGTGTTATGACTCCAGATACAATGAGGTTTTGGAGAAGTACTTTTTATTTATTCTTTTTTTCCCCTTTTACTGAAACTTATAAGCTGAGAAGAAATAGATTCTTGACACTTTGAGTAATTTTGAGAACAATATAGAAAGGATTGCCAGTAGAGTATGTGATTTGAACTTGTAGGAGTAGTTGTTGAGAGAATGCCCTCGAAAAGCAAAAGAAGATGAACTTCATACAAAAAAATGAAAAGCATGCCTATAGTGAAGCAAAGTTTGTGTCATATTAAAGAAACACTGAAGAGAAAAAACAAAACAATCAAGAATGCAGAGACTGACCACAATATATATTGTGACACATGGGTAAAGATAAAAAGAGGTATGCTAATCTGTATGTGACAAAGGACTATAGTGACTTGAAAGGGAAATCCAGAATTTGCCTAGATTAGCACCCTACAGAAAGAATGTTTAATTAGGAAAAGTTAATCAGGGCTTTACCTGGTTAAGTCTCCAAGACCTCCAGAGATGGAGGGATCAAAATCTGTCTGGATCACACTGCTTCTTTGGCAATCCTCATGATACATTAAAATAAAATAATAAAATAAAATATAAAATACAAACACATAATTGTATGACATCTTAATTTCTCATGTTCAAACCTGTCTCACAGTTTTCAGGCTTGATTGGAAAGAACATCTGTTAAAATTACACAATTATGTTTGTCTTCTCACAGCTATATCTCCTGGAGGCTGCTGCATACAGAAATCTATTAATGCATGTGATTTCCCCTTCTCCACAGGAACTTCTGAGGCACTCACTTGTAGAAATGGTTGCTTTTTTCTTAGCAAATTCCATGAAATTTATGTGTATTGAAGGTTAATTCTGTGAATCCTGCATTAGACCCCCCTCTCCCTTTTAAAGTAGGTTTCTGATTCCCTTTCCTTGGTTTGAAATTTCTTTTGCAAATCCCTCCTTCCATAGGTACTACCTGGTAGCTGTTACATTTATCCCCAAAGCCTAATCAGGTTGTCCACAAAACGTTTTTTCCTTCCCTTTTGGAAGAACAAATCCTCAAGAAGTTGCTAGTTTTAGGTAACTATACTTTCTCAAATGGGAAATACTGTAGTGCAGTGCTTTAAGGGAGGGACAAAATCAGCACAAACCCAAAGTTTAGCTTCTGTCACACGGTAAATATCTGGTGCAACCACAAACTGTTGGGAAAAATCACATCAGTGAGAACTGTATTCAACAGTCTACAACAGATATTACTGAAACACTGAAAGTCTCATTAAAATGGTTGTAAATATCTAATGTATCTCAATGACAGGACTTTCTTGTGCCCTATAAACTTAATTGGATATATATCTCAGTGGATACAAAAACAAATTTACAAGAACAATATAAAAAGATTTTTTAATGTTATGATCCAAAAATATCCATCATGAAGTTTTCTTCCACAGCAGGAGAAGCTGCATCCATATTCTAGTCAGATTTCAAGACAAAAATGTTCTAGTATTTACTAACCATTTATTTAAGGCAAATTTTTCTTAAGGTGACTGAGGGATCGTCTCAGAAAATGTAAAGGCTGATATGGTTCTTTGTACACACCTTTTCTTCAAGGAATCAGTGAGATCTGAAACTTCTGTTCTGGGCACAATACTAGTGATATGTGCACACTGAAGAACTGAGGTGAAAAAAAAACAAAGAAGCTAATACCAGGATTAAATTCTCTTACTTCAGGAAATCCCTAAAGAATTTCAATTTCAGAATTGATCTAGTTAGAAAACCTAGACAATCCCAATAAACTTCAATTTGGGATGATCTGAGGATGAGAATGGCTATTAGCAACTTCTGAACTGTTTCACAAAATATTATTTGTGGTATTGTCCACCAGCCTGAGTAAGCACCTACATATCATCCAGAGGATGATGCTCAGCTGCCATGTGCCGACAGGCAAGGCAACAAGATGGCATGGAGAATTAAGCATGAATCTCAACTATTTATTTGAAAACATGAGAGAAGCCGAATGGAAATATATATGAACCACTGAGACATAAAGGGATATAACTTGATAAATGAAATGAGAAGCAACTTCTCCAGCAGGCTTAATAACACAAATGAGAAACATAATACTGAATTAAAGGCTAGAACACATGCAAGTCATCACAGCACTGGGGTCAAAGAATAAATGCTGACTAAAGCTAACTGAAAAATAATAACTGCTTGCACCTATAAAATCAGTAACAGTCAAACAAAAACACAAGAAAATCATCCAAGTGATAACAATCAGGAGAGAGTATGGCAGAAGGAACCCAGGAAGGAATAGTTTGTCTCATTTACTTGAACTATATCCTAAGCTGGGTACCTTGCTTCCTTCTCTCGATGCTTTACATTGTTCTTTCTTGTGGAAATCAGATTTGCTAATGTCATTAGTTAACAAACATTCTGAAAATCAGAATATTAAACCAAATTGTCAGGTATTGAGCTGGTATAGTATACAACAGGTGAGGTGTTGGAGATTTTTTTATAATTTCAGACTGTTCACTTAATTTCATATTTTAATATCAATAGAAATAAATCCCAAATAGCTTAATAGAAATAAGCTAGTGTATGTATTCATCATCAAAATATAACCACCTTTAATGTAAAATCTTGCAACTGTTGAATATGACCTACCATATCTAATTGATTTTTGGGAGGTCATTTAATAATGTGCAGCTACTCCTTTGTACTAAAAAGTCCCACTGAAAGAGCTTCTACACAATTAATTGAATACAGTTACTTTGTATGGAGACTCTCAATGCCTTTCCACATTGTCCTTGTTTCTCTGCCCTATGAGATATTCAAGTATATTACGAATGTTACTGTTTTTCAGTAAAATTTTTAAGCTAGCAATTCATCTTAGCTTTGTGTTTTGAAATGAACTGAGTATTTAGTTAGAAGCTATTAAAATTATATAACTATGGAATAAGCCTGTGATTGAAAAGGCTCTGTGAAATTCAGATACAATTCTGATACACGTCTGGGCATGGCTAAGAAGGATTATGTTGCATGACAATGTCACACATGGATTGTATCCCACCATTCTACGTAGCTGCTGACCAGCCTCCTCTGCCATTTTCAGAGGTCATGAGGTCTCATGTCTGTGGCAGTCTGCAGACAAATATGTCTCAGTGTCACACTCATGCTGATTCTGACTGTAATTAATTGGCTTGCCAATCTCTTCAATCAAAGAAAAGTTGAGGTCATTAATTGTTTTCTGGATGTGTCATATTATATTTCTGACATTTCAAAATATTTGAAACACAAATGCTTTCATTTGTCTACAAAGAGCACATGTCTATATTGTTGCTCGTTGTTTTTTTGGAGTACTTTAGGTTTCAAGTAAGGGTAAATTTTAGTATATCAAACTATTGCTTTAAATCTCCTCTTTGCAACAATGTACTCAGATTTTCCACAGAATTAAACTGGATTGCTTTTGTTTCATTGGGTTTTTTGGGTGGTTTTTTTCTTTTATTTTGGAGGGGTGAGAGTTGTTTGTTTTGGTGGTTTTGGTTTTGGGTTTTTTTTGTTGTTATTTGTTCCTGTTTTTTGGGTGGCTTTTTTTTGTTTGTGGTTTTTGTTTTGTTTTGTTTTGTTTGTTGTTTGGAGTTTTTTTTTTTTAGTTTTTCTTGGTTTTTTAAATGGAACTACATATTTCAACAGAACTGGCATTTTGGGATTTTTTGCTTTTAATTAAGGATTTTTCTATGTGTTTTTACATGAATGTTCTGAGGTGGCTTTAGTCACTTATTTTACACCCCATATTCAATATTTCTTTATAGCTTACATGCAATTTTCCCCTACTGTTTGTAATTTTTTTTTTAAGAAACAATTTCTGTTATTCTTTAGCATGTGCTGTGAAGCACACTGAAATCACTATACCTTTTATTGTTTTACAAGTTTGTGTCTATACAACATAAAACGTCTCTATCAAATATTACATCAAAATCACTGCAAATGAATATATTTCTATTTCACAAAATGTTTTACTTCCTGGAGCAGATGTGAGGACAGAGCAGTAAAATGATCTGATTTGGGGGATGTTTTTCAAGTGAGCTTGCGTTCTGAAAATAATGCAAATTTTTAAAGCACTTAAAAATATAGTTACTTGCATGCCAATCCTTTGTCTATGATGACATAGTAAAATTATTAATGTAAAGTCTGGCCTTATTTGTTTGAAATAGTCAGTGCCTGGAGAACTCACTTATTTAATTGGGAGTTTGAAGGCATTCAGTATGAAACAGGATGAGGTTTTTTGACATGTTTTAGCCCAGATTGAATCTTTACAGCTGAGCTACAACCCATGAAAAACATGGCTTTATAATGGAAATGCTGACACAACCTTTCAATTAGAGTACTGTTAACTGCATCATTATAATTAGGAATGCGCTGACCCTTTGAAAACTTTGATTTTCAGATCAGGAGAAGGCATTCTCATTTAGCTGGTCACTAGTCACATTTTAAAAATATAAAAACCCCTGATTTATTAAAAATGGTACCCAAAAATTATTTTCTTGACAGAATAAATATGTATCTAGAAAATAATCTCAGTCCACATGATCATTTTCAGTTATAAGAATACCCTCTTAAATATATTATGTGATCCAGAAAAAAATCTATCTTAAAAAAAAATCTGAAAAATCATGATTTTAAGGTAATTTTTCCTATGGTAAACCATTCTATCATTCTAATATATCAAACTGAGAACAGAAATCTTGGTGTTTTCAATTAAACATTTTCTATATTATAATGTTAAATATTTGGTGAATTCAGTTTGCCAGCCTTCTGGAAAGGCTACAACTAAATACTGATCAGACTCAAAGCTGCCACATTAACAAAATTGGATAAAACTGAACATTTCAGCACAATGAATGTCATAAGCAATAGCATAGTTGTTTGTAAGAAAGTCAGTGCAGCTCTTTGAAGGACATTGTGGTCTATTTCTCGAAGAAAACATCCCAGTACTTTGTCAGTCATTTCTGTGTTCTCATTCTGTGATCTTAAACTGAACTGTGAGGCACACCTCTGTAAGTAAATATACTTGTATCTTTATTTGTCTATGGCCTTCTGAAGAAAGAAAAATACAAATCAGTAAAAAACTATTTTCTTTATATCACAAATTAAAAATTGTTATGGCTCAAACATTAGCAGAGTTAACTACAGCTCACAAAATCACAGAATCGCAGAATATTCTGAATTGAAAGGGGACCCACAAGGATCATTGAGTCCAGCTCCTGGCCCTGCACAGCACCATCCCCAAGAGTCACACCATGTGCCTAAGAGCATTGTCCAAATACTTGAACTCTGTCAGGCTTGGTGCTGTGACTGCTTCCCTGGGGGGTCTGTTTCTGTGCTCAACCACCCTCTGGATGAAGAATGTTTTTGTAATATCCAACCTAAGCCTCCCCTGACACAAATTCAGGCCACTCCCTCGGGTTCTGCCATTGGTCACCAGAAAGAAATCAGTGCCTGCTCTCTGCTTCTCTCATGAGAAGGATATAGACCATAATTACTTCTCCCTCAGTTTCCTCTTCTGGAGGCTGAATAAATTACCATTGGATGACTTTTTGATAATATTAATTTTATGGGTTTTGCTGCCTTGTGAATCCATATTACTTCTCTTCTTTTTACAGAACTTGTATTCTTACTTATAATGAGAAAATAAGGTTTCAAAAGAAAGGTTCCAAAACTAAATACTCTTGTGCTAAGAGAAATAAGTATCTGACTGTATACTCTTTATCCAGTTTCCTTGTGTGTGAGTGTTTAATGATATTCCTTTAATTGCTTAATCACATGCTATTTCTCTCTGCCTTTTTAGGTCTAGGATGAGTAGCACTCACCAAATAAGTTTGTGATTTCATGCCCTTTTTGCTACATTAGACCCAAATCCACTCTTCTAGGAGAAAGATTAATTTAAACTTAAATTTTTCCATAACACTCACTACCATAGCTAAGCCCTTCATGAACAACTGCTGACATATTTTCTACAATACTCAAGAGAAATTTACTGGTATGGTCATCACAACATCTATCAGGATTTGGTCTATGTACTCCAAGATGCCAAACATCTGATTTTACAATATAGTTTACATCAGATGGAATTGAACAGACTCAAATTCCAGCACTGGCTAACACTAATTCTCAGTGTACCTCTCACAAATTCTCAATCAGAAAATCAGAGATATAAAATCACTAACAATGTATCAAAACACTGTTTAAATAGTTGGCGCTCATTTTCCTTATGCAAAGTAGAGTTTTGCACTGACACCCAAGCTGGCACTGAATGAACTAACTGCATGTACAGTCAGGAGAGCTCTCCTTCTAAACTAATTAGTTTTGATTTTACTGCAAGTGAGCAAACCTAATTAGCCCAAGCACAGGGCCACAATGCTGTTGAAACCCAAGCTACTATCTCAGTATTTTTTGTGTCAATATACCAGCGTCAACATAATGAAAATTAAGTACCTTCAGAGATGCTGCCAGGTGTGACAGATATAGTCTACAGTTAGATACAAAACATTCTATAGATGTAATGCAATTTTCCATGTCTCCTTCAATCTGTAGTCACAGCCTTTTCAACCTGTATTTTGTAGCTTTGGTAAAAAGTAAGCCAAAGTATGATGATGAACATTCTCCTTGACAGGAAAAGCACCACTCAAACCCATAGCAATGACCATCCTCTGAACAAAATAAGGCAAAGAGGAAAAAAAAGGAGTGCACAATGAAGTAATTAAATGCTATAATGTATTCACACTGAGTTGAATTAAGATTTTAATTACAATCTTAATTATGGGATTTTTAACTTCTGGACAGAATGTCACCGTACAGAGCTACTTTGCTCAAGGTAGACACAAGCCAATATTCTTAGGAAATTTGTGAGACCATCTGTTGGTTTTAGTAAGCTCTAAAGTAACTTTGTAAAAGGAATAGCCTAAGTGCTAGTTTTGAGATTATATATTTTGTCTTTTTCTAAAGCAAACTAAGAATTGTTGAAATCTCTCCATGTGCCATTATATTTATGGTTTTTCAGATCATAAACTGTAGCTACATATTTAGTTGACCACTTGAGTCAACTTTCCAACTGGTCAAAGTTGTCTTCTTATATAATAAATGATTGAATTCTCAAAAAAAACCTCAAACAAACAAACAAAAAAAAAAAAACCCAAAAAAAAAGAGACAAGGGACACTGTTTTCTGTGCTGATTTGTGGATATTTCCTAATTGCAGGTGTTAAGGACTGCTGTCAGTTCTTCAGGTAGCTCTTATAGCCTTAAACAAGCGTTTGTCTGGGCAATGCTGTTTCCTAAGCTTTCTAACCTGTTCTCCAGGTTCCAGATGCTAATCTTAGTTACCTGACTTCAAGTCCAGCCTGACTCTCTGGCTGCAGCCTTGATCCAAACCATGCCTTTATTCCCTTTACAAACCTTTTCAAACCCCAGCCTTAATCATCTAAATTTTCATTCATAACCCCAACCCTAAACCTAATTCATGACACCTTGGTTGTCTAGCAGTCTTGCTGTGGTCTCAATCCTTTTTGTTTTCCATATTCTGAATTCCCTTTTCACATTGTCCAGTCCATCTCACCATTTTCTACCTAGGTTTTGTACATCAAAACGTAGCTGCCCTTTCCCCATTCTTTACTTTATAGATTTACACTATATTTCCTATACAATTATAGGTATTGCTCTTCCTTCTCCCTGCTATTTTCCTAGGTCATGTCAATTACATTAATGTTTCACTATCTGTGAATATTGTTTTGGTGTCCCTATATTCAAAATATATCCCTTTCATTCCTCCTGCTACCTGGAAATACTTTCTGAGTCAGAAATCTCTTTAACCTGGGTTAGGAGACCAGCAGTCATAGTGACCTAATGCAAGCAGTGCAGGTTTATAGGAAGGTACTGCTTAGTCCCCAGAGGTCTGAATAAGGCATGTGTAGTACAGAAACATAAATTTTCAAAATTTATTTACCAATCATAACTTTTTAGAACATAATGTACAAACTGCTTCTAAGAGATGTTTGACCCAACGACCAGTTTGGTTTCCTTCTGGGAACAGCAAAAGACACATCCAAGACGTATCACTGACACAAATGTAATTTTGTTCTCTAATTTACTAAGTAGTAAGAATTTGTATGAACTGTTAATGTTACTTATGTACATGTAGATCTAAACGTTCTCCTTGAAACAAGTGCCTTACACTGAAGTAAACCCCTAGCAAAAAAGATCACCAGCATCTAGAATTTGGGAAGTTTACCAATAAGAAGGAAGGAAAAGGTGACAAGTGCTGTCAAAACTAGTCTGGTGATAGAATATTGGTCCTTTTTTTCCTTTGTTCTTTTTTCCACAAAGAGATTTGGGATCTGCAATTCACTGTTGCTGGTCACTTCAACTGATGTTATATAGAATTTGCTTCTCATTTATCTTAAGATGCAAAATTTTTATTCATAGTCACATTCAATCTGTATTAAAGAGAAGGTATTTGAGGTGGATAGCATTACCTGTGATATTTTAATTTCTTTTTTCTGTTCCTGTGGAAAAGAACAAGTGTTCAAACAAAGGCTTATATTTTCAACTGTTAAGGTGGTATTTTTTTGTGACAATAGTGGACTTACAAAAAGAATCTTGTAAGTGAACTGTGGTTTTCTCACAATTCACATCTCAATAATTTAGTTTTCACTAGCTACCTAAGTCCCCATAATTTCTATAACAGATTAACATGTGAGTTTGAACTTAATCATATTATTGCCAATAAAGAATGTTCCCACTTCAGTTCAAGGAATAGATTATGGGAAACACATTTATTAAAATGTACAGATTTGACTGGATTCTTACACTTCAAGTTTTATTTTCTACTACAAAAGATCTCCAGTAGCTGAATATTAAGATTCAAGAATATTAAACCTTTGGGTATATTCTAGAAGAATTACCAGAACCTTCCATTACAGAGTAGAAAGAATTGAGCAATTATTTGAAAACAATAAGTCTGGTGCACAATGTATAACAGAATATAAAAAATATATAAACCACAATATATAGAACAACTGCATTACATAATATTGATTCTGCAATTAAACCTTGTTTACGTCCCTGACACTGACATGTTTTCTCCATAGTGGATATAAAGCAGCAGATATCTCTCCAAGGTGCTATGATGGATTAAGGCAACTGATAATTATCATTCAGCTATTTAGACTAACCAAAAGTGCATTGTTGAATATCTCAGTGCACAAAGAAACCACTGAAACACTTGAATTGAATAAACAATTCAAATTGATATTTTGTAAGAAACACCCCTTCATAGAAGAGGACCCTGTATACCTTCTCCATTCTTTACAATATTTTTCTGTTGCTGTATTTTCTGGTTTTATTTACCTTTCTCTGCTTCACCTTTCTTACCACATTTATTAACTTCATAGATATTAAGAAAAAAACATAGGTGGAAAAGTGAAAGGGGGAAAACTTTTGATAAAATTGTGACTTTAATAATAGAAGCTGATCTCACCAGTGGTTTAAAGTGTAATCTTCTCTAATTCTTAACAGCCTATGCTAATCCACGCTACCTTATTTTTTGTATCAGTTATATACTCCACTATGCTAGTATCAGAAAATTCAGAAAAAGAAGTTGGGATTTTTTTCCTTTTTTCTATCTCTCTTTTTTTTTTTTTCCCTAACCATAAGAAATGACTATCATGAGTGTTCTCTTAGGTTACTATTTGTCTAGAAAGTAAGAACGGAAAAATTGTGACCAGGTATAAAATAACTACTTTCTGATTTGTAGTCATGGTAGCTTCTGAATATTTTCATATTTGTGTCCAAGGACTGGTATCAAATATTCATTCAATAATACATATAAGAAGCTTCTGTTCCCAAACAATGAAATATTTTAATAGGTTATATGTTTAATAGGTTAATAGGTTATATATATAACTGGATTTTTTATCCACTCAAGATAGGTTCTGTTTCAGTAAGGCAGTTCTTCAATTACTTATTTGTTGTGTATCTCAAAAGGATGATCAAAAAGACTGATAATATTAAACACTTGACCTTTGGTAATTTTAAATGATTGGTACTCACTGACTAGCTCATATGATTTGAAGACTTGACACAGAAGTAAAGGCAACTGGTGTTTAGAATGAAAAAGTTGTTTTCCAAATGAAGCAGAATCTGTAAAATATTTTGAGTCATTTTGAGAGTCTGTGGGTATCCATTGTATGTTTGGTGACAATCTCAATTGGCTTATACACGAACTGTCAAAATAAAAGTTCATTCACTCTAAAAATTAACTTTTTGGTAGTGCAAGATAGATTACTGCGATTGAAGGGATAATAGTATAATAAAGAATTCTTTTAAGGGTCCTTTTATGTTTATTATATGTTAAGGTAGTATATCCAGGCCTTCTGAAAACCATGCTTAGAATATTAGATATCTAATTATATATTTTTAATTTGAACATCAGCTGTTTCATGTATTCTCTGAGCTCCCTAGTGCAGCTGAAATAAACCTTCCTTATGTTACACATACAAACTATTTCCAAACAAGTCATCATGCTTAAAGTGCAGTCTAATGAAACCTTATTTTAAGAGTGTTTTTGTTTGTCAAATTGAACATTCCAGTGAAAGTCCTAGGCTGTATTATGTTAATGATACTGGTAGATTCTAATATATAATTATTTGAATCAAACTTTTGAAACAAGCAGCATTTAACAATTTTTTAATATCTCTATTTTATCATAAGTACCAGATGTCAGGGACTCAAAAATGCGTTTATTTTGGTCTTTTGGTCCTTTAGAGATTTTTTTCTGACTCAGTATCCCTCATATCTTATGCATATGTATTTAGCCCCATTGAGTGAACAAGCTTTATGGAGTGGCAATCTGTGTTCTTCTAAAATGAATGTCTAGGCCACCTGCACTTTTGGAAAAATCTCAAAGAGCTAGGAGAAAAAAAATTACACAAACCTAGGCATTGCCCCAGATCATCTATTGCAGTTTTCTAGTGGGCAGAGGATCTTCCATTATGAAAGCTTGTAGTGGATTGTAGCAGGATGCTTTGCCCTGGATGCTCTGCCTAGGAATTTGCTCAAGCAACTCTGACAATGTCCTATTTGCAAATCTGTCAGAGTTGAATTGAGAGGGGGCTCCATGTGCTGTTTTGCTGTTGAACTATGCTAAATCCATTCTGGCAACTAACCCTGAAATAACATCCTTATAGTGAGGCCAAGATTTGTCAGGTAAGCTGCTAAATTGACCTGGAAACCTATGATTGGCACTCATATCATTTTATGCTATAAAAATCCAGTCGACGTTCATATGGTGGGTTCTTCTAAAATGTTCCCTCTTGGAATGTGTGTATGAAGTTTTCTTCAATGGGTAAGCAAACACACCCAAGGTTACTTACTCCTTGAATTAAGAGAAAGAGATTTGTCCATGAGTGTTTGTGTGGGTGAGTTACACCAATTTCTACTTAATAATTATAATTAATTAATAATTAATTAGCAATTAATAATTGTTTCTTTTTGATAGCTTTAATATAATTACTTTGATATAGTGCACTATCATATCCTATCCTATACTACTAGTAGTTTTAGCTTTTATACTGTGCAGTAAATATTTCTGATTAAGAACTTTAGTCTAATCATTTGACATATACATAATTCATTTCATAGAAATATATCTGAGTTGCCTCTTTAATCCTGCAGGACAAAGTTACTTAAACCATTGACAAGCTTTGGGACCAAGATTGGATCCAACTGCACCTAGGCTCTTCTCTGTGACAGAGTTTAGAAAACAAGGGAATACTCCGCACCTCGTGGCTCAACGGCAGTATGTCTCTAATAAATTTCGTCTGAAGTTCCCACTTCACCCATGATGTGGGTAACCCTGAGAATCTGTTGGAGATGAAGTTTCTTCCAAACCCCTCAGTACACCCTAAAGCATATGTTGCACATACTTCAAATTAGATACAGTTATAGCAATTTCTGTTCTTGTTTAATATGTAAACATCTAATTGGTGTACTTTTAAAAAGTGCTTTTAGAGTGCTCAACATTTTGAAAATGCAAGTGTATAATAAAAAGATGTCAGTGTTAAGTTAAACTTGTTCCCTATCATAATCACAAGAACAATGTAAGAATACTGCCAGTAGATTTCATTTAGGAGGAACAAAATACCCTTAAAAGAGTTCTAATTTTTCTTTATTTGTGCAGTGTTGACATCTATTCCAATTAAATCCAACAATGACATGTTAAATTGGGGTGGGGCCTAGAGAGGTTTCTTTTTCTGACCTCAGCATACCAAGTAGCCAGTTGAGATTCAGGGAAGGCTGATTGTGCCTAACAATATAGCATACATGCATTCTGTTTATATTTCCTTGGCTGTATTATCAGATTATATATTCTACAGTCAAGTTTTGAGAAATCAAAGCATCTAATAAATGTGCAGGAGAAAATACATACCACCATTCATTGAATTTGTCTAATAAAAATAAAGGTAGTGAATTCTTTTCCTAAGATGCTGCAAGAGACAATGGACTTAGCTAACTTTAGATGTAGGGGGAGTTGCTATCAAAACAATACTGAGAATTCAGTTGTGTTCTGTCCTGGTTCCAGCCAAGACAGGGTTAATTTTTGCAGTAGCCAGAAGGGAAAATGGCTAGGACCTGGAGGTTATTCTATACTGCATCACATCATTTTCCAGGAACAGGGAAAGGGCTTGCTTCCGAATTGAGGAACATGTTGCAGTTAGGTCGCGCCCCACAGTGAGTATTTTGCATGTGAGTCGTTTGCTTCTCTCTTGTAATTTTCTTATTAATATTGTTACTATTGCTGTTAGTTTTCTTATCTCATTGCTGCTTCCAGTAAATTGTTCCTATCTCAACCTATCATCTTTTTGTGTCTCCAATTCTCCTCTTCAGCTCAACCCAGGGGAAGAGGAATGGGAAAGTGAGCAAGCAGTATGTTTTCAATGGGAGCACTAAACTGGAGAATATCATCCCTAAACCATGACCATTTCTTAAAAAAAACCCACCTTATATTGGTCAATGAATTATACAAAAATATTGTCATTTCAAAAAGTATTCTCACACTGATGGGTCATATTTTTAATGCTATAATAAGTTTTGGTAAACTGGAAAGAAATGACCAAACCAGAGAGAGAGTTGAGAGCACAGATGTGTAGGAGAGGCCACAGAAGTGACTCATACATGAGTAATAAAAGCAAATTTCCAGAATATAGGGCTGCAGAAATAAGTGATGAGAGAAAAGAATAATTGGAAAATATCAAGAGAAATCATACAATAATAAGAATGAGTGATTGACTAAATTGATTTTTGAAAAACAAATTGAGAGACTTGAAGTGTTACCTAAGCAAAAAAAAAAAAAAAAAAAAAAAGTTACTCAAAAAGATGTCCCACAGCAGACATCTGAGCCTGTGTTTATTAATTTAGTGACTACAGTGAAAGAATATGTGACCATGGCCACCATCATTACATGCAAATCTGGTCATAACTGAATGGAGTGAAAATTTTCCCTTTTTGTACCTTGTGGTATTTTCAGAACTAGCTCAAGTTCATGACACCAACGCTATGTGATCAACCAGAATTTCTAGTTCAGAAAGTATACTAGTGATAGAACTGCAAGGGTTCCAACTGGGCCCCTTAAGCAGCTACTGCAGACACCTGCATAGATAAAGAACTTGAACCAAAATAAATGTATCTAACTAGAAATAACAAAAGACTGATTATTGAAATTGTGCAAAATTCTGTGAAGATTGTCTTGGTAGAAAACTTGTTATAAAGAAAGAGAACAGAAGAAAAGCAGCAGAGTGAATACCTTACACATCATTGTTGTGGCTCATTAATATGGGTACTTAATGGATATAGATGTTACTCTTTCCTTGATAGATATGTCAAGTATACAAAAAGTTAAGAAAAAAAACCTCATAAAAAAATTGCAATGTACTGCATATCCACTCATCTTTCCACAAAGCTATTAAGCCATAAAGGAGATAGAATTTGCAGGAGAAAGCTGTACTTTGAGAAAATATGTATCTTTTAAAGCATGAATTGTACTATAAAACACATTTTAAAGAACCTGTACACTGCAAATTAATTTGTTCCACGGATTCTACAGGCAGGAGCCTGTACTGAGATTTTCTTAGTACAGCTAAGATTTACTTTCAGCATTACATTATTTCACAGAATCACATAGTTCCAGAGGTCATCTAGAAATCATCTAGTCCAGCCCCCATGTCAAGGGAAGATGACCTAGAACAGGTGACACAGGAACATATCCAAGTGCGGTTTGAATGTCTTGAGAGAAGAAGACTCCGTGACCTTCCAAGGCAGCCTGTTCCAGTGCTCTGCCACCCTCAATGTAAAGAAGTACTATCTCATGTTGAGGTGGAACTCCTGTTTTTGTTTACAGCCATTGCTCCTTGTCCTGTCACTCGACACCACTTAAAAGAACCTGGCACCATCCTCTTGACACCCACCTTGGAGATAGTTATGTGCATTAATGAGATCCCCTCTCAGTCTTCCCTAGACTAAACAGGCCCAGTTCCTGCAGTCTCTCTTCATTTCAGAGATGCTCCAGTCCCTTAATCATCTTTGTGGCCTCTGCTAGACCCTCTCCAGTAGTTTCTTGTCTTTTTTGTACTGAGGAGCCCACAACTGGACACAGCACTCCACATGTGGCCTCATTAGGGTCAAGCAGAGGGCAGGAACACCTTCCTTGCTCTGCTGGCCACGCTCTTCTCGATGCACCCCAGGATACTATTGGTCATCCTGGCTGCAAGGGCACTGCTGGCTCATAATTAACCTGTCATCCACCTAAACGGACAGATCCTCCTCAGCAGAGCTTCCCTCTAGTAGGTCAGCCCACAACTTGTTCTGGTACCTGGGGTTATTCCTCCCCAGGTGCAGTACCTTACACTTTCCCTGGCTTAACCTCATTAGGTGTCTCTCCATCCAAGTCTGCAGCCTATCAAGGTTCTGCCGAATGGCAGTACAGCCTTCAGATATTATCAGTCAGTCCCCCCAGTTTCTTATCGCCAGCAAACTTGTTGAGGATAGATTCTATCCCTTCCTCCAGATTGCAGATAAACAAGTTGAACAAGATTGAAGGCAGTATTGATCCCTCCAGAATGCCACATAGTATAGACCTCCAACCTGATCCTAATTCACTGATCACAATCCTCTGAGCTCTGTCTTTCAGCCAGTTCTTGATCCACCCCACTGTATATTCATCTAACCCACATTTCCTGAGCTTACGTATGAAGATGTTATGGGAGAGAGTGTCAAAAGCCTTGCTGAAGTCGAGGTCGAAAACATCAACACCTCTCCCCTCACTGACCTAACATCAAAGAAGGCTATCAGATTGGTCAAGCATAATTTTCCTTAGTGAATCCATGATGACTACTCCTGACTTTCTTTCCTTCTACATGCTTGGTGATGACTGCCAGGATGATCTGTTTCATCACTTTTCCAGGAATGGAGGTGATTGGCCAGTAGTTTCCCAGGTCCTACTTGTCCTTTTTGAAGATGGGAGAAACTTTGGCATTCCTCCAGTTATCAAGACTCTCCCACTCACTATGATTTTTCAAAGATGATGGAGAGTGGCTTAGCAACAACATCTGTTCACTCTGCACCTTTTGGTGCATCCCATCAAGGCTCCATGGATTTATGGGTGTTAAGTCTATCTAGTCCATCTCTAACCTATTCCTCAACAACAAGGGCAAGGCTTCCTTCCTTTCTCTGGCCTTCTTCTCTTACCTGCAAGGTCTAGGACTCTTGAGAACTGTCCTCAGCAATGAAGCCTGAGGCAAAGAAGACATTTGGTATTTTTGTCTACTCTATGTCTCCCATTACCTCCCATCTGATTCAGCAAAGATCCAGTGTTTCCCCTACCTTCCTTTTGCTGTGGATATACTTGTAGAAGCCATTCTTGTTGTCCTTTACGTTCTTTGCCAGACTCAATTCCAAGTAAACCTTACCCTTCCTCATCACATCCCTGCTTATCCATCCCATATGGCCTGTTCTTTTTTCCACATTCATATGTTTCTTTCTTGTGTTTGAGATTTATTAGGCGCTTTCTGCTGATCCATGCAGGTATCTTGCCAACTTTTCCTGAATTTTTGATCCTGGTGTTGAACCTGGAGGAAGTGATGTTTACATATCGACCAGCTCTCTTGGACCACTTTCTCTCCTAGAGCCCTATCCCACGCAATTCCTTTCAGTAGCTCTTTGAAGAGGCCAAAGTTAGTTCTCTGGAAGTTTGGCATCCTAGTCCTTTTCACTGCTTTGCTTCCCCCCTGCAGGCACCTGAATTTTGGCATCTCGTGACCACTACAGCCAAGGTTGTTCCCAACCTTTGTATCTTCAACCACACTCTATTCTGGTTTGTACAAGGTCCAGCAACACTCCTTTCCTCCACCACTTGCATCAAAAAATTACTTCAGTGGCCTGCAGGTACTTCCTGGACTGTATGTTCCAAGCCACATTGTCCATCCAGCAGATATCAGAGTGGTTGAAGTTCCCCCAGAGAAACAGGGCCTGTGACCATGAGGTTATTGCCAGTTGCTCACAGGAAGCCCAGAAAATTTCTCTTTCTGATCCCTTGTGGTGGTACCATTATCAGGGCACCTGCAACAGTGTCACCCATATTAGTCTGTCCCTTAATTCTTACCCATAAACTCAGATCATTCCTCTGTTCCTGGGAAGAGCTCAAGGTATTCTGGTTGGTCTCCCACATAAAGAGCAACTCCACTACCTTGCATCTCTCCAGGTCCAGGCAGGGGTCTGGGCTGTTGCTTGAGTGTCTCTGAATTTGGAAACCTCCCTGTACTGCTCAATCTAACAATCACGTCCAGACTTATCCCAGTGGTTGCTGCTGCCACTTCATCAACTAATCATATTTGAACATAGTTTTTAAATATAGGCAAGGCTTAAAACAGAGGTTTCTATGGTCTTCTTGTGACAGTTTTTGTCTTCATACATACGCTATAAGCAAAACCACAACTTATCACAGAATCATAGGATGGTTTGTTTTGGTTGAGACTGTTAAAGGTCATGGGAGGATACTCCAGCCAGCAGAATACTTTTCCTAGTTGTATTGTGTAAGCTGTGGCCTGCCTAAAAGGAATTTTATGGGAATGTCAGCATTGTTCTTTAGCAGGACAGAAGTATTACTGCAAAACTAGGAAGTTCCCTAGGCTTGAATAAACATGGTAGACAAGGAATGGGGTCGTCAAGGAATAAACACTACAAGTGAGGTGCCCAAAGGTCTGCTTGTTTACAAATTCTGTTGTAAATTCTCACTTATTTGTTCAGAAGCCAGGAGCTCACAACTATGAAATCTTCATTTAAAATATGTGGTGCTTCAGCTTGTAAATTCATGAATATTTCACATGCTATACAAACAGAGCAGCAAATAGCAGCAGGGACCTCTGAGGATAGCAAATGTTCTGTAGTTTAAGTGAGTGTGGGCAAAAGCAGGAGGCCTTCACATTTGAGCAGAAAATGAGCCTATGAGTACAAAGCACCTTAATTTAAGCTCTTTTCTTAATGTGCTGTCAAGGGGATCATGCTGGGTGATTTGCTGTAATGAACTCCACCTGGAAGCTCAGTAAAACTGCAATGTGGGTTGACTTGCATTGGTTACTGTTGTTTCTACAGCTTTGGTTAATCCAGCTCCATTTTGATCAATAACTGGCTATCCCAACAAGATGGACAAGAAAAGTTTAGAAATTGCCTGTTCAGCATGCTACATTTAAAAGAAAGATGATTGAGTTAACAGGTTTGCTGAACAGGGCTCCTTTAAGAAGCATTTGTTTTCATAACTAGCTTTAATAAAGGAAATATTTCCATGGCTATAATGTCAAGTGGAAAATACAAAGGTAGATTAGTCTGTTAATGCAAACATTTTAGGACAGTGAAACCTCTTAAGCTAGTTTTGGGTACATCACCCATTGTCATTTTTAGTTCTCTGTTTCTGCATTTCTGTTTTCTGTTCCCAGAAGTAAAGCATTTCATGTACTTGAACAGTAGTATATCATACTTAACTGTCAGGTACACATGATCTATTCTGTCTGGCGTAGCTCATCAGATCAGTCAAGAACAAATGAACAGCTAATGATACTACAAGTGTTCTTTTACCTACTACTAAATGTATTTAATAATCTTACTGTCCAGATGCCACTTGCCAAAACAGTGTGAGATACAAGTATTATGAAAAGTACACATAATTATATCTATGGAACATGTGAAATATTAAATACTAAAATCCTAATGCATTTGGAGCATAGGGGAAGTGGTACATTATTTTTATATACATGTTCATAATTTTAAACCTTCCTAAATGGTTATTCTACAATGGCTTGTAGTAAGATATTTGGAGGAAAATGAAGTTTATTTTGTAAAAACAAATTTTCTTTTTTTTTTCTCTGCAATTTCTTATTCGTCTTTCCAGTTGCAATTCAGTATAACTTGACAACACCACATATAAAAATCCCTCTGAACATAAATCCAACATTTCCTATGAAATTCATGTCCCAACATTACACCAGTCAGATCTCAAAATTTTATAGACAGCTCTCAAAGCACTACTTCACACTTATAAATTTAGAATTTTGTTTTGAATTTTTAAGTAGTAACTTGTATATTGTTGGCTAGTAATATTTTTCTGAATTACTAACACTATTTTTGTTATATTACTAAGAATACCTTTGAGTATCATAAAAGTCAAAAGTAGAAATATAGATAAATGAATTCTGATTTTTAAATTTGATGTTTTTAAGAACCAAAACAGTTCTAAGATGAGTGTCTAAGTTTTGTTGACCAGATCCTCCATTAAACTGAGACTTTTCAAAGGTGATACGAAAATGTATGAACCTCAAAGAAATTTAGGTTATTATAAGGTAAAGTGCTTCTGAATAATATAAGTATATAAATTAAATATATGTTAACTTTAAATAAAACTTGGACAATAGTGAAAATAACTTTTACATCTAGCAGAATTAATCATCATGTTTTGAACACTGTAGTAAGATGGGAAACAAGACTATGTGATTTTCTACAGTAAATTGAACACCAGAATGGAGGAAAATGCAGGTTTGACAGTATGTGCAGGCTGTTCTTTAGCATCTTACCTTTGGCTGAGTTTACCTGGAATCAAAGCTGATACAGAATACTCCACAAATTTCCTAGTGCAGATGAGAGGACTGAAATTCTCCAAGCCTCTAAATGTAAGAACCTAAACTCATTTCATAGGAATGACCACAGCAGTTTAGGTAATAGGTAGAAACATGGATCTTCCCAAACTTGCAGAGTATCAGCCTTGTAGAAGTTGAGGTGTGTAAGTATAGCATTCATAGAATAACATACATAGAAAAGAGATGAAAAAGTAGGAAAGTACTAATTGGCTCTTGAATAGACAAATCTTCAGTTTACTTAAGCAAGGACAACTCATTGAATAGAGAGCAGCAACCTCAACAAAAAGTATAGAATACACGAGAAAATTGAGAGATTTGACATAGAGACTTTCATAATTAAAAGGGAAGCATGGTCTTGCTAGCAGAAATCCACTGAGCTCCAGTGGCTTAAAGCCAGAATTAAAAAACTCACAGGTCAAAACACTCCAACAGCCTACCCAGGATCTCTGTTGTAAAATGTAGAGAAGAAAAAGTCCAAAATTTCACAAGAAAAAATAATTTAAAAAGAAACAAAACCATCAATCAAATAAACAAAGAAAGCCCCAGAAAGCTGAAGGCTAAAACAAAGTTAATTGATTTCTATCAAAATGTCTAATTTAGATACACATTTTGACAAATCTAAAATGGAAAATTCTGCATATTTGCAAGAATGTGATTTCTGATGGGAAATACATAAGGTATTTAAATAACCCTCACTGGACGGCCAACAAATACTTAGCAATTTCTTTAAGTGCAAACCTTTTAAACATATTTTAATATATGTAAAATTCTTATTTTTATCAATCTGTGAAACTATTTAGTGTCTGAAAGTTCTCATCATGTTTTCTAAAGCTCAAATTTGCATCTTTATATTCCTCAATAGCTCTTATTAAAATTAATAAGTAGTGAAAAAGAGTATCTAAAACGTCTTACTTTATTACTTGGGGAATATTCAGTCTCCTAAAATCCAAAATGAGAAATTTACAAGAAAGATTAAAAAAAAAAAAAAAAAGTGGAATGAAAAAGAAAAAAGAATGGAAACTACCATGAGAGGGATCCAAACTATGGTCCAAAATAAGATGACAAAGCAAACTGCTAAAAAAAATTTTTACAGTGCAACATTTTGATATCACAATATTAACAGCAGTCTGAAAAAGTAGGAAACATAAAATGATAAAAAAATTAAGTAATAAATTAATAAAGAATGTGGACTACTTTGAAATGAATAGAAAACCCAAGTTGTTTCAACTATGATCTCAAAGAAGACAAACTTTGAAGGACATACATCATCTGTATCTAATTCCATATTGCCACAGAGTTATGAAATCCTTTTAACATCTCTCATATATTGATATTCATTCCTGACAATTTCACTTAGAACATCACAAGAACTGCTCAGAAACAATACTTTAGGAACAATCCCACCTCAGTCAAGACAAATTTCAACATATATTGTTCTATATGGGTCTTTTAAGTCACTAACCCATCCCTCTTCCCACTTCTCTAGCACTTTTAATCTTGGAGCAGCAATGGATACGAAGACCAGCTGAAGTACTTTTTTATCTTGTCTTTTAACATGATTTTGTTTCTCTTTCTTTACTGAAAGTTCAATTACAAATTCTCTTCTGTTTTCAGTTTGTTTTGAATTTGTATTATTTCCTAGAATACCAAAGTTAGTGTCAAATACTTGTAAGAGGAGGAGAAACAGTGGATATGTATTCTATTTTTTTCTCAGATATACATCCAAAAAGGGTGCATACATCATTAAGAAATGTGGCAACTTGCTATTTTCTATTGTCTCTTAGAAACACCTAAAAAGACAGCCTTAAAAGATGTTTTCGGGACACAATTAATTTTGAATGAGGAGATTTTCAAAATACCAGGTAGTTTAAATGTCACCTCACCAAAGATACAGATTTTTTGGGTAAAAGAGGAAAAGAGTTAATCTTCACATGGAAATGTGAAAGCAACATATTTCCTGCAGTACTCTATGCAGAAATGCATCAAGAAAAGCTACATAACTAAAACATATAGCATTCATAATCTGTGATGTGTTATTTATATGTTTGTGTGTTTCCTTCAACTTAGTTGTTCATTCATACAAAAGTTTCAAAATATTTTTAGAAATAAGTAAATAAGGTGTTTAGTACACAAAATGTAACTATAAAGCTATTCAAGATCATCTCTCCATAACTCTTCATAGACTTGGTGATACCCCTATAACTGTTTAGTTAATGTGGCAATAAAGGACACATAATTTATAACAGTTGAAAGAGTTGAATCCCTGAAGGGGAATAGTCAGTGAGAATGGAAAATCTGACCATAAGTAGAAAAGTGTTTAAAACTTTCTAAACCAAGTTTTTCTTACTGCTATAATGTGTAACTGACCATTTTGCAGTTCTTGGCAGGGCACAAGAACAGGTTAGAGTTAGGGTTAGGGTTAGGGTTAGGGTTAGGGTTAGGGTTAGGGTTAGGGTTAGGGTTAGGGTTAGGGTTACAATTAGCATTAGGGTTACGGTTAGGTTTAGGGTTAGGATTAGGGTTAGGATTAGGGTTATGGTTAGGGTTTGGGTTAGCATACAAACTTTCCTGAAAAAAGCTATTTTTAATGGAATTTTATACAAGGATAGTCTGATGTTATAAAAACCAAAAGAGACATAAGTGGCAGTACAAAGTCTCTTAAGGACCTGCTAAAGTAGATTAAAAATTTTAAAAAGACAATAAAAATCTTAAATAAAGGTAAGCAGACAGAAACAATGAGATGCTGAAATGGTGCCGTTGACCAGAGCTCTGTACCTCAGACTGAGGGAAGCACAATTCTTCCAGAAATGCCCTCTCTAGTTCATGTCTGATTTTAACAAGAGACACCATCCCTTTCTTCGTAACAAGGATTTTTAGTTTTTCTATTTATTAAACAAAGCAACAGTTAGCACACTTTCATATATTTACCATATTAAGGAAATACTGGTTGAAAGTTACATCAAGAGGATCCAATTGGCCACTAACTCAAGAACTACCACAGGTCAAGTCAGCATGGTTTTATGCATCTGAATCATGAATATCTCCAAGGGCAGAGATGTAAAATAACCCTGGGCAACCTGAGTATTGTACACTCCTCTCAGGGAGCAGAAAATTTCTGCTCATCTATTTTTTTCCACTTAGCCTATAGTAGAAGATATCCATGCTGATTGAGCATAATTTGTGCTTGGAAGAAGTAAGTGACTTTATTTGCATGGACTGTAAACAGCCATGTTCCATCACCTTTCCAAAGTCCAAGGAGAGAGATCACCTGCAGTTCCTCAGGTCAATATTTAGCTTTCTTCAGTCATGACTTTGGTTTCTGTTTTCATTCAATTGTGAACACAGAAAATTACCAAATGAAGAAGAAATGTGATTCCAGTCATCATTCCAAGGAAAAAAGAGGAATATGAAATGAGGACACAGTATTTTATTTCCACAAACTCAGCACTGAACAGCTGTATCTATTCCATCCCCTGAAAACACTGAGGAAAAAATTGCAAATTTTCCCCTGACATCTTTGTATTTCCCACTGGTGTCTTGTATCTTAGAAGTTAACATACCTTATACACCAGGACATCCTATATTATACAGTTGCTATGGCAATTACTAATTGATATTTATTTAAAGATCAAATAGTGTTCTAAAAAACCTCTGCAATTAGCTACCCAATCCTAAAGAGATCTACAATGGCATTAGATACATACTTGCACTTTGAAAAATTTCTGTATAGTCATTGCTATCCTGCTTATAGAACCTGATATACTTTTATAACAAGGTAACCCACCTAGCTGTTCAAGGGAAGCCAGTTGGTGTTTGGGTTTCAGTAAAGTTTTCCATGCTGTCTCTCACAGTTTCCTTATGGACTAAATGTGCAGCACACAGCTGGATAGACACATCATGGGATGGGTGAGCAACTGGCTCATGGGTTGGGCACGAAGGGTGATAGTGAACGGGGTGATATCAGATGATGACCTGTCCACAGTGCTCCATCTTAGCCCTGTGCTCTTCAACATTGTCATCAGTGACTCATAGACAGGACTGCAAGGGACACTAAGCAAGTTCACAGATAATACAAATGTGGGAGAATCTGTTGACTCCCTCGAAGGCAGGGAGGCCCTGCAGACATCACAAATCACATGAACAGGCAATCACCAACTATATGAATTTCAACAAGGGAAAGTGTCAGATTCTGCACCTGGGATGGGGCCACACAGGATGTATGGACAGACCGGGGAACGAGATGCTGGAAAGCAGAGCCATGAAAAGGGACCTGGGGGTCCTCATCAATGGCAAGTTGAATATGAGTCAGCAGTTCCCTGGCAGCCAGGAGGGCCAAGTGTGTCCTGGGGTATACCAGGCACAGCATGGCCAGCCTGGCAAAGGAGGGGATTGTCCTGCTCCGCTCTGCAGCAAGCGCTAGGGGCAGTTTTGGGCACCATAGTAAAAGAAAGATATAAAGCTATTACAGAGCGTCCAAAAGAGGGCCACAAGGATGTTGAAGGCATTTGAGGAGAAGCCGTATGAGCGGCTGAGGTCACATGGTTTGTTCAGCCTGGAGAAGAGGAGACTGAGGTGAGACCTCATGGCACCCTACAATTTTTTCATGTGGGGAAGAGAAGGGACAGATACTCTCCTCTGCTTTGTGATGACCTATGACAAGGACCCAGGGGAATGGCCTAATGCTGTGTCAGAGGAGGTTTAGAATGGATATTAAAAAAGGTTCTTCACCCAGAGGGTGGCTGGCCACTGGAACAGGCTCACCAGGGAAATGGTCACATCAACAAACTTGACAGAGTTCAAGAATCGTTTAGACAATGCTCTCAGGAACAAAGTGTGACTCTTGGGGATAGTGCTGTGCAGGGCCAGGAGTTGAACTTCAGGTTCACTCAAGGGGTCTTTATGGATCCCTTCCAACTCAGCATATTCTGTGATTCTGTAATTTTAGAATCTAACCTAGTTCCAAGGCGTTGCATCTGTCAGCAGCCATGTCCCAGTTTTCACATGCAGGTCCTAACACAAGCTGAACTGCTACAGTATGGAGCTCATTGTTAGCAAAGAGGTTGGTCGTTCTGTAAAGATGTAGAGAAAGGACATTACAGGACTATTAAGCACATTTTTCTGAGGGTCACATTTACTCTAAGAAATTTTTCCAAGAGGTTAAGAGAAGCTCAGAGTTTCCTTGAAATATAGTGACTGGTGGGTCGTAATTAGCCAGTGTTGCATTCCAGCCTTGCTATGGTCAACAAGGATAGCTCCATTTTCCACTGATTAATCTGGACTTGATCAGAAGAGGGGGAACGTAGAAGACAGAGAAAATTGTACTGCATCTGAGTGCATCATATTATCTACTGAGAAAGATATTTCACTCAATTGCAAATTTAAGGTAACAAGAGGACATTGCCCTGCAAGAGTTCTTTTCAAGGATTTACAGGCAATTTCTAGATGATTGGCTTTACTAGCTCAACTTGCTAAACCACAATACACAAATATTTGTTATTCAGTGAAAACACAGACGTACATAATTAAACAGGATTTTTCATTCCTAAATTGTATGTTTATTACAAGAACAAAAACATTTTTGTAAAGAGTCACAGTACATTACCTGAGAAATTACTGTTATAAATGCATGTGTGAGGAGGTATTTGACATAATTATGATATTGGTGTGAGATATTGACTAGATTTGAGTGCTTTTTTACTATTTGAAAGATTGATTAGATATGATTTAGTTTATTACTTGATTGAGATTGTTAAATTTGCATAACATTTTGAACTCTTTAGTAACCCCATTTCCAGTTTTACCTGTTGGATTTTTATTTGCATTTTAATATAGAAAGATACACTGGATTATTTTTGGGATTTCTCAATGCTACACTCAATACTACAAACTGCAAAATCACCTGCACAAAATATATTATGGTCACTTGAAAATTACGTTATAAATTAAAAACGAGAAATTAGTCAGAGTTGGTTTTTTTGGTTTTTTTTTTTTTTTCCAGTATTGTTTATATAGATCTTTAGTGCACTGAGTGGAAAACTAGTGATCAATAATGAAATCATAATGGATTTGAGGACCTCAGAATAGCTTTTTCTCAGTTGTATAGTTTCACACATGAGGAGAAAAATTTGTATATTGTATAAATGACAGGATACACTACACTTTCTAAAACCACATAATATTTTTAAAGCAAAGGGGCTATGTATAAAAAAACACAGCTTGTTTAGCACCTCTCAAATTTCATGGGAAATCCAAGTTCTTGTTAAATCCAGTGTAATTTTCCTTCTGGCTTTAACATTATAAAACAGACAACAATTTTACTAAATAATCTAAAATTCATGAGATGAGGTTTTTTCTTCACCAAAAACCCCAAAACAATCAAAGAAAACAAAAAGAAAATCAAAATATATCCCATAAAACTGCCAAACAAAATCGTGTCTATCATAATAGCATGGCAAAATTAGCATTTTAATCCTGTGGAATTTTACTGACAAGTTGGATAAAGAAAATGAAGTATTATTCTTTCTAAAATTTTGAGTGATCCTTTAAAAAGAATCCTTTTAATACCATATTCAAAGTGTCTCTTGATGAAAGAAAAAGAATTGTAATCTTTCTTTATTTGATCAATATTTCTTCTGTTCACAGATGAAATCTTATCACCTATTTCTACTGGTAGAAAACAAGTACTGGAATTATGGCATATAACTTGATGTATACACTGAAGATGTCTCAACAAGGTTGCTAGCACTAAGCTGGAAACAAAAACATAGCTAGTATAAAAAGTAAGTTTACTTTAGTCCATATTACTTACTGATCTAATAAATATGATTTGCAACTTCCTTGTCTGTATAATTGAATCAAGGTATTCGTTATGCTTTCTGGATTTTAATGATTTACAAATATTACATGATATTTAGAAAAAAACCCCAACTTTATTAAAAAATCAAATTTTAATGTGGGGAAACATTATCTATTCTTTTCCTCCAGAGTAAAATAATCCAAAGGTATTTTTCAAACTTACTTTCAAACTACTTTCCTTGTTTCGTAAAACACCACTGGTAAAAATAATACAGTGTTTATAATATAACTGTGGCAACATATTCATAAAACAGCATGTAAGCACACATAAAAGGGTAACGGCTTCCTTAAGTGATAATAAAAGAAGCTTTCATGTAGAGATACAGTGAGGTGCTAGTGTTCATGTGCAACAGTTGGAATATCACCTATTTACTTTTTTTCTTCTACAACTCAAGATTTTACAAGGTGGGAATGGTTAGTATCTGTTTGCTCCAAGCCAGTTTGGGACACTAAGGGTGCATCTATGCTGCCATTTTCCTTCAGTTCAAAAATGCAATTTGAAAGAAAATCTCAGCTCCAGTATCTCTAACCATAGAAAATTAACTTCAGGTTATTGTTAGTGCCCTTACAGCATGTGTGATAGGTGCTTCTTAAGTGGAAGGTACAATCTTGGAGAACATCTAAAGTGTAGTAATACGTGGGGCCATACTTGCAACTTGCAAGCAAACTTTCTAAAACACATGGAGTTTGAAGGATGGCAGCACAAAAAGCTTGAAAATTTAATTTATTCTTGCTGCTAACCCATGGTTTCTCTACTATTCTACCTGGATAACATCATTAATTCAGTCTCAGTAACAACAATGCTTTGGGGAAGAGCATGGCACCAGTTTCATTCTGTATAAACCTGAGGGATTTTCACCCCTTCAGCCATGACTTGGAAAATAAGTTTCTGATTTCTTATTGATATCTAATGTATTTTTCACTGTTCTATTCTTGAAGGTGTATGAGGATGAGTAACATGAATCATGTGAGGAAAGTATCCAGAGTATACCTTGCTTCTAGATTAATACAGGTATGTGCTTACTTTACAGATGGTCAATGCTATTTAAGGATAGTTTGCAATGAGAAAAAGCAAGAAATCAACGACTACAAGGTTAGGAATACCAGTCCTTAGGGTAAATTTAAAGCACATACATATATGATTGTGTGCAATGGTAGATCAAAATTAGTAGAATTATACAGAATCACCACCACCACCAGGTTGGAAAAGACCTTCAAGATCATCATACAAAATAGACAAAATAAATCTGTGTAGATATTAAATAGCTGCAAGGGAACAAAGCCCTTTATCTTCAGTGTACTTTTTTGGAACAATGAAATTCACAGAGCTTAAAGTGAAGTCCTCTCATCTGAGTAGATCTGACTGGGGCTCTTTAGAGGAAATTAATATATGAGGAAATTAACTTATTGATAAAGGTTTCCTATTCTATATGATAACTTTTGCTAAGTAATATAAAATCAAGTTTAAATGAACATTAAAAGTATACTGAATGTAATTGATTTAAAGATTTTAATGAAATATTTCATTTAAAAGATATATTTGATGAATTAAATCTTTAAAAGAAGTATTTTGTTTCCAGTAGCATTTCATTTGGAAGTTTTCTGTCACACATGGAATGAGATTCATATACTTTATGATGGCTGTCTGGTAGAGAAAAATCAATTGTTTAATCATTTCAGAATTTTTTCACATCCTCTTTGTACATAAGTAGCAAAGCAAGAGAAAGCTATATTGGTTCTTCTGTATTGCACACCAAGTCAAAATCAATCTTTTCAAAGTGAAAGACAAACATGCTGACCTGTGCCTGCTCCACACAACATTAAATGAGTTAACTTCCCTGAAGACTCAAGACTGACTCCCTGCTCAGCTGAGCTAAGACCCAGTCTTATGCCACAAGCATCTGCTAAATTCTGGATACTGAAACTCATCACCCTCCTTTTCAGAGTCAGTGAATAATTAATGACTGACACAAAATGCAACATACCATGAAGAGAGAGAGAAAGAATGCCATACCAGGATGGTCAATGACTTTGTAGACATCATTTTCTTGAAGGAACTTTCAACTTTAAGCTTAAAATCTCCAAGCCAACTAAATTAGAAAGGAGCTACAAAGTGGGTTGTTTATGATCTACAGAAAAATTTTATCAATGAGATCTAATCCCCATGCCCTTATCCATGGGTTCTTTAAACTTCTTAGATCTTATCTTCCCTGTTCTAAGACTAACCGCACTGTATATAGCATCCATGGAGACACAGCTTTTCAAACACAAGATAGAAACAGGAAAATCCCATGTATATAACCAATCATTTATATAGAGAACACAGGAGGATGACTAAATGAATTAGCCACAAAAGAACAACAAGTAGGCATGCTGTGGTTTGACACATTTATCTGAAGAGAAAACAAACCACCACACTTAAGAAGAACAGAAATCAAAATGGGCTAATGCAATAGAGGGAATAAGTGAGCTCATTTTACTGATAAAGCCCTCACACAGTTCAAAACCTAAAAATCAAATAATTGGACAAACATGCCTATTGGCATTCCTCAGAGGAGGCAGACAATGGATTTTGTTACTAACTTTAACATTCTACTTACTCCATAAAATGTGAAATACAGAGTGAAATATAAAGTGCAGCCTCAGCACTGAGAATGAACTTGAACTGAGAGATAAATCTTCTAATACATCAAGTTAACAATATGAAAAAAATAACCGTTGGGTTTAAAGATTCCTTTGTGTTCACCAGTTCTAAAGGTCTCTCATGTAAATTCAAGACTTCAGACTTCAAGCTTTGCAATATGAAACAAATTCGGAGGTGATGGAATATGAAGGAATTGGTTGTTCCAACCCAGCTCTAGTCCATAATGATACCATATTTCAAAGGAATTTTTGAATGTGTGTGTTGTGCAATATATATCTGATTAATGTAGTAGTGTGTTACTTTTTTTCTCCCTAAAAGTCACCCTACCAATCACAGGCAGAAAAGAACAGAACACAGATAAATATCTTATCTCCATGGAGACTCTTTAGTAGCATGGGTATCCTGATTTTTATACTCATTTAAGAACAAACACTAAGTTTACAACTCTCACTACTATATTGGTGCCTGTGCAGCACTTCTGTGGCACTGATTTAACCAGCCAGGGCAATATTTCTCCCACTGGCATAAAAAAATTGGTTTTATAATTTACTTAAAGACCTTAGACTACAGCAAATAAAGTAAAAGCACACCTTTCCCTAATATTTCTAGATAGGAAGACATAGAGGAAAAGTCATATGAGGCAGACAACACTCCCTCAAACAGGTAGAATACGTGAAAGGAAACATTCAAATTCGGTTTCATTTAAAATTGTCAAAATTTCTGGATTTATCAGACTTTCAGCTACATAGGCCCAGCTTGAAAAAAAAAAGCTTTCACCACGCTAGAATTAATTACTTTTGTTTTGCCATCTGCAACCTATTATAGTCTTTCTCTGTGCTACTTACTGAAATGCACCTAAAAATAAAGAAAAAGAATCACCTTCCTCTTTAACATATTTTCCATGTCACATGCATTCCTAATCTCTATTTGTAGAAGCCACTGTGCAAATCTGATGTCCCTTGATAAGAATTATAGCTTTCAATCTGCTCCTAAAGTAGACAGTTTTATAAAAAATCCACTAGATTTCAGGTAGGATAGGGGATGGAAAATATCCAAAGCTCACAAGGTCAATTTTGCTTTAAACTTTGCTGATTAAAACCTCTAAACAGACACTGCAGTGAAGACAATGGCAGAGATTTGCAGTGACAAAGCAGACCCAAAGAGCATTTATTGTAACAGGCCAACTTCCACAAGACGATTTGGTATACAAGAGTAAAAAATGAGGTGGCTCATAGCAATAAGTACTTTTGACATACAAAAAGTTTTGAAAATCATTCCTCCTTATAAATCAATGTATGACATGTTTCTCATTACAAAATTAATTTTACAATTTGTTTTTGGTTTTAGTGTCATGAAGAATAAGTTATTTCACAATGTCAACATCACAAGTGCAGCCCAAAAACTCAGAGAAAGAGCTGTCACTAGAGATTCAGTCACTAAACAAGGATATCATCAACTGAACATCTCTACATTTTGCCCTTTGATAACCTCTTTTATTGTAAAAAAGTTGCAAAGATTTTGGATACAGAGTATCCCAGTAACAAAGACAGATCATTTGGTTTCATTATTTAAAGATTTTACATAGCTGTCTTTTTGCATTTACCTAAGAATTTCCCAAAGCTGCAGAGCGATAAATGAGGATGTACTACCACTGAGCCTACTCCCACTGAAAACTACTTTAGCAGGTAAGACTATCATCCTAGGCACCCTCAGGTGCTTTCGAGGCAATGCATGCTACTTGCAATTATGGAAGAGTGGCCCAAAGAGACTGTTGTTCAGCTTCTCACCAGTATCTTACCAGTACCACACACTGAAGGTGTACTGTTGCTGAGAAGCCTCAAGAATTGGGCTATTGAAAACCTCTACTAGGTTGTCAATCAAAATTATGCAGTGTTAAACATGTCTACATAGTTTTAAAAAAATCTACCTTGTTACCAGTTATGATAACTTCCTTTATAACAAACCCACTCATTGCCCTCTAAGAGAATATATGAAATTCTCAGAGAAGCAGCAGAGAGCAGCTATTGAGAGTAAGTACTTAGTGACAATGAACATTGAGGTTCCTGTCCTGGAGTTTTGATAGTATGCAGTACAGATCAGGGAAACTGCTGCTGTAGAAAATACATGACGTTAACTTTGGAACCATTTTTGTTTAAGACAGTCTACTGCATTCATTTGTATAGTGTTCTGCCATGTGGAGAAATACAGAGGACAGAAGTACAACTGTTCAAATTATTAATTAGGAAGCTTTGTGCCTGAACAATAATTCAGACGTTTCACAAGAGGATCTACCTTAGAGTAAAGCAAACATGAATGCACTGTAGTAGCATTTGCATATCCACAATGGTATACAATGCTATACAGACAGCTTCCCAAACCAAACAGAATACTGTCGCAGTAGCTTCAAGCTATGTGTGACTTGGGATTTTCATGATGTGGGAAAAGCCACTTTACTGTGCAAGACAAAAAGGGGGCAATTATTTGAATCAGTTATTTAGCACCCGTCTCAGGCTTCTCTTGTATTTCTGAATAAATTATACACTTTTTCTTAGAATGTAGAAGCATTTCATCCTGAGAGTTACAATAAATGCATCTGGGTTCCAAAACAGAAGTTTCTAGAACTTCCATTCATGCAAAGTAACCCTTGCAGTGTACAGAGAGGGGAGGTAAAAAATAACATCCAAATCAGGAGAATCAGAACTTTATTTCATATATTTTAAATTTAATGTGTTTTTTTCTCTTTAATCTCCTTAAATATCACACAGTTTGAATTGTTTCATAGAAAGAAGTTTGAGGTAATACAGCGTAACAGTAACACATTGTTCATTTGAAGGTGAGAACACGGTACTGAACGTGAATAACTTTCTCAGACATCTAGTCTTCTAGATGTCCAGGTTTTGTGCTTTTATAAGACCTGCGCTGTTCACAATCAATGAAGTGTCCAGGAGCATGTCAAATAACCATGAGAGTAGCTGAAGCTTAAAAGACAGAAACTGTAACAAGAATACGGTTTTAGAGTAAGAAAAAAACCGCGATATTAAGACTCTCCAAAAATATTGCTCAGTTTATCCATCTTTTTTTTTCTCCTTTCTCTAGAATTAAGTTATATTTTATCCATACACAATATATTGTATTAATTTTGCTAATTCCTAGTACTAGAGGAGAATCTATTATATTCTGTAACATTGAAAATATGTCCTGGCTGTTAGATTTTTATTTCATCAAATGTGTTTTATATCTACATATATAAAACATAGACTACAGTTAGTGGTAATGAATTCAATTTACATTTGACCAGTAGCTAATAATAATCATAATAATAATGATGCATCAGCTAAGAAATGTCTATTGTATAGTTGTCTTTTATTTGAAAGACTATTTAAATGAAGCAAAAATTTATTGTCTTTAGGAAAAGCTTTATTCCAGTCCTCACACTGCTGTTTTGTAAATTAAACTTCTATACGTTATTCTGATGAACTGACATCACTGAATCCTTTAAAATGATATTGAATACCTATTTTGAAGTTTATCTAATCTTTCATAACACTTAAAAGAAGCAACCAATGTAAAGTATGTGTTTGGGATTTACTTCACTAAGCCACTTATGCTAAACATATCTTTTCTGATCAAATCCTATATGTTTTACATGCATCAAAAAATAATTACAGAAACATATTTATATCACTAAGAGACTTGATATAGGCACTCTGAGGAATAGCATTACAGCCATAACTCAGGTCTTGTTATCTCTGGGAAAAAAAATAGATATTTTTACAGCAGTAAAAGTATACAGTATGTCTTTAATCAAGAGATGAATTTTAAATAAATCCCTTAAGAGGTCTCAAACATAATGAACTTAATGAAAATTAACACAGTGTGAAACAGAGCAGAAATGGAATCACAGACAGCATAAATCAGTGCTTAGGCTGGAAGTTCTTAAAAGCTTATATTATAATTTTGAAAACAATTATCTTAAGAGGTCTTAATAACAAAAAAGCAATAAAGCTATTATAGCCGTCCTCTGGAGTGCTCCACTTCACCTTGTTATTAAATTGCTAAAACACAAATAGTGCACTTTGGGTGACCTTCATATTTGTTAAGATGAACTCTCTCTGTTTTAAAGTAAGGTCACCAAGCAGGATTCAATTTAGGAGCAAAGAGGCTAAGCAACTTAAACAATATGTTCGAATATTATTTAATCGAGGCAAGGATTAACCTTAATTCTGAGTGTGCTGGTTTTAATACCAGTCCATAAATTAAACTTCAAATAAGCCACTCCCCTTCCCCTTCCAGTAAGGGAGGGACAAAAGCAGAGACTATGTGTAAAGATAACAATTTACTGAAAGCACAAAGCACTAGAATAAGGCACACACAATAACAACAGCAATATTAATAGCAAATGCATACAAAAACAGAAGGTATTTTACCCACAGAAAACATATTCACTACTGGGAACAAAAAAAACCCAAGATGGCAACTGCTTCCCACAGGTCGCATCTGTGTGGCTTTCCCCAGACAGAGGCAACTGTTCCCACACCTTGCCCATGTGTCAGTCAGGAACAAAAGCAAGACAGCAGGGGAGTTGTCATGGCTAGCATTTCTCACCCATCAGACTGAAATAATGAAAAACCATGACAAACAAACCCCACGAAAGCTAAGCCATTGGAGTCGGGCTGCACAGCTGCCCTGCTGGGCTCAGTACTGGGCAGGTGGCTGCACTGCCATTTGTACCATTCCACCATACTGGAGGTTGCTCCCATGTGTTGTCGACACTTTTTCAACTGTTCTGCTCTGCTCCCTCTGGCTCAGCTCAGCTAGGCCCAGCTGAAGTCTCCTCTGCTGGGTTTGACAGGCTTGACTGGGCTGGGATCACCCCTGCCAGCCCTCTGCTCACAGCAGCCTCTCTGTTGCTGTCCGTTCAGCACCACTGTCAATTTGCACCTTCATTGCTTTCCCCTTCAGCACCATATCCTGCAACCTGGTACTGGAGAAAACAGGAGGGGAACTGGCAGTGGAGGCCAGGGACAGGGCCAAAGAGCCTGACTTTAACACCTTCCCACTGGAGAGAGAGAAATAAAATGATTCTGACTTACATGGGGTGCTCTCGTTTTCATCTCAAAACCATGCCCCCCATCAATGATTAAGTGGTATAGAATAACAACTTAGACACACCCACACCATGCTAAACTGCACCCCATCTCTGCAACCAGGACATTTTCCACCCCTTATTCTATACCATGTACATTTATGCACAGATTTCATACTTTGCAAATATATACATATATATATATATATATATATATATATATACACACTTATAGCTATACACAAGCACAGGTATTATTTCATAAGTCAATGACCATCCCCCTATCTCAACCTTTGTTTTATGGCAAAACTAGCCTTCAGGACGGTCTGGATTACCTTCTCCCTTTTCTCAAAAATGTCTGTTGGAGTTTTTTTCAGGCGATAATAGTCTCCTGTCAATCTACACTCTCCATAGGACCTACACACTGGCCATATAGGACCATGAAAGGGTGAGCTAGTCTTGCCCTCAGTTCAGGAATCATCTCATGGATGGGATCACAGAGTCCTGGCTGGTGTGGTGTTATTGATGGTGCACTGCTGTGGTAGTGATTGATACCCGTTGTTCTTCAAACCTCAGCAGTCCCACAGCAGAAGGGTCCTCTGAGACACCAAGCAAGGTATTCAACCATCCAATATTCTCTGTCTCCACAGCAGCTATCTCAAAAGCCCAGTAATGCCCTTTTTGGGTCCTTGAAATACCCTCTCCTGAGGTTATCTCTGCCAAGGATTCATGGGGCCTCTGGGTCAGTCACAATGGGGTGTTTTTACCATTTGTTCCTAGACAGGGTCACTTCAGCTTCCAGTACAGCCAGCTGTTGGGATCCTCCCAGAAACAGAGGCACATTCTGCTCCTATTGATGGCTTCATGGTACATTGTGTCTGGGGTCAACTAAAGCCTTCCTCAACTCACAATCATGTAAGAGTGGAGCCAATTGGAAGCCAAGTACCCAGTACTGTTTATCTTCTCCTCAACAATATCTAAGTTTACTTATATCCTCTGTTTACTTTTGACTAATTTCTCATTTATAATTTTACTTTCCTTTTCAAAAGTCTTTTGTGCTAGTAACCCAACAAATTTCTTTAAAAGTGTTTTTCTTAATCATCTGTTTATTTGCACATATACATTATTCTATTGTCAGATAGAGAAGATAGCAAGTATTTAAGATTTTGAATTTTCCTTTGCAAAAATCATTAAAGATTTTCCCCATAATTTGTTTATTCAGACATAATAAAAATATGATATTGTTATTCATTTGTTCCTATACAATTTCCTAGCTGTGCAGGTTACCTACTAAAATAATTCTATACATTAAAATGTTCTACTGTATGTTAGTAGGCAGCTTCTCCATTGCTACATTTTAACTTCATTTAAAGCAATTTTTGACAAATGCAGTGACTACAAATTTCCATGCAAGTTCCTCAAATCCATGCAGTGTAGCACCACAATTCTGGGCCATATTTAGACCTGTACAAGTCTAAAGGTACAATTCCCTTGAAGTCAGTACAATTTCATTATAAATTATTCAGCTCTCTTTTTCCCCACTCAGTGACAAATCAATGACTACCATTTCACCACTTAATTACCTTTATCATCTAAAATATTCTGCATTCTACACAAATATTTAAACAGTTCTTTTTGTTGAAGAAGCAAAATATAATATAAAAAGATTTTACTCTGCTGTGCTGTCAAATCTGGCACCTTTCAAAAAGCTCTATAATGATACATCCACTTAAAGTGAATTAGATCACCAAGAACCCAACATAATACAAGGTAAAAAAATCCAAACTATTTTGGGTTCTCTGTACTTGTATATCTAGCTCTCCTAGCTGAGTTATAATAACTCCACAAAAAATCTATTCTACGTCTCTCCAGTTCATTTTATTCCTGCTACAATTATCCCTAAAAAGTATCTTAAATCAGTCTCAGTGCACTGAGTTTATTACTGAATACAGTACTTTAGTGAATGCATCATGGGTTTGGTTTTAAATACTATTATCAACAAATATCAGAGCACTTTATATTCCTTAGAATGCTATGTACATTTCTAGTAGAAAATAAGATTCCACCTGCCCAATTAAAAAAAAAAAAAACAACCAAAAAACAACAAAAAACCCCAGCCAAAGCACCCACCTTCTATTTCTAACAATAAAAAAAATGGATTATATTAAGTTTTCAACTACTTTCAGTATAATGTTATTATGTTTAAATCATATTAATGAAAGCAGTCTTTCTGAGATTCTTTTTGTTCTGGGTTTTTGGGGAGCACCCTGTATATAAAACCTGCTCTTCAAATGAAAAATAAAATCCTTCCTACCAATATCTAGAACTTAAATGAATGACGAAGTAAAGTTATATCTAGCAGGACTGGGCTTGATTTTAGTTACTGAACACCCTAACTTCTTCAGTTCACTCTACTACATCCCAATGTACCTTTTTAGGAAATAATGTACTTAAATTATGTTAACTCAAATAACTATGTCTAAGAAAACAACAATGTATTCAGAGTGGGATTTAAATATGTTAGACTATTATCCTTACAGAGATTTCACCTGCATAATGCAGGTGCAATGCATCCTGTCCTTTATTTTACTCCAAAGTTTAAATGTTTTCTCTAGAGTTTTAACATTATTGTGGCATCAATTTCTAACAAATATAAAGTACCCTACCTTTAAAAAAAATGGATTAATATAAGGCATAATGCTAAAGTATGTGTCAAGTGTAACCTTTATAACTTTGCTTGTCAGGTTTTTCCATTAGAGACCTCATAAGCAGCCCCTGCATATCAGTCACAGTGTACCCTGACAGGTTTAACCTTCCCAAGTGGCTGAATACACCATCTTCACTGCAGCCTATTGACCAAAGCAATAAGCCATTCTGTATAGTGTATTAAAGTCATTTTCCACATGCTACCTCAGCACGACCCATTGTTCATGCTGGCTCCTGCTGACCATGAAAACCTGCACTCCACACTAAATTGCTACACTTTACACCGTTACACCAGTTAAGCAGTAAGCCCCCTACTGAATTGTTTTTTTCTTTTCATAGTCTAAAAAGCACAGCGATTATCACAAATGCTCAAGATGTGATTTTTAGACTGCAAATAATAAAAACCAACCCTGCAAATAATTTAAACACTTAAAATATATGCTGACTGTGGAAACTTTATTTTTGTTATAATTCACCAATCCTTTGTTCATAGATATCTAAGGGTGGCAGGCCATCTGTGCAAGCCTGAGCAGCCCTGGGCACTCTGTGTCAAAGGTTGCATTTCAGCCCCATGAAATTCACGCCGTCTCTGCTGAAATCAGCTTTGTTGCTAGACCCTGTGACAAATGAGTCCAATCTAGGCTGAATGCCCTTGACTTGACCCTGGCCAGTGAAAACAATAGGGCAGACTCAGCCAGTGGAAAAGATGTTCTGCACTAATGAACCCAGCGGTGGCCACAGGTCAGTTAAAAAAGAGGGGATAATGTTCAATCTTTTCAGGTGCACATCTATAATGAGAGAAGCACACAAGCCCTTTCAGGATGGAGCACATATAACAAAGAAAGTATTTGTACACTCATCAAGGCTAATGGACCCTGAGGGTGCTATAGGAATATGTTTTTAATTTAATCTTTATTGAATGACCTTACACACTTCATTTTCTCTGCACGGCACCATGAAATGGACACACTCTCACTAAGTTCAGCACTGAAAACAGATGAATATATAAATGACCATTGCCTGCTGGGTATGCAGATTAATTTTCTTCCCTTATTTTCACCTTTGTCCACCCTGCTGCTTGCTCCTGACACAATTTCTTATGGCAATATTTCTGCTATTTTTGCTGCCTACAGTTACTGTACCATTTTCAGCATGGGATACTGAGAGGAGAAAGGGTGTCTGGTACATTTATGTCTAAAGAATTTTTCATTACATGTTGTTTCTCTTGCTGCTCAGGGAAAGAAGTCCTTCCCCTGCTTCACCATGGGGTTCCTCCCATGGGAGATTGTTCTCCATAAACTTCTTCAATGCGAGTCCATTGCATGGGCAACCGTCCTCCACAAAGTGTTGCAACATGGGTCAGTCTTGCACGGGGTGCTGTCCCTCAAGGACAGGCTGCTCCAGGGTGGGCTTCTCTGTTCTCAGGCCTCCCACAGGGTCACAGCCTTCTGTCAGGCATCCACCTTGTCCAGCGTGGGTCTCCTCCATGGGCTGCAGGGGGAACTCTGCATTCCCATGGACCTCCATGGGCTGCAGGAGGACAGCTACTTGACTATGGTCTTCACCATGGGCAGCAGGGGAATCCCAGGCCAGGCACTTTGAGCACCTTCTTCCCCTCCTTCTCCACTGACCTTGGTGTCTGCAGTAGATCCTCTCACATATTCTCATCCTGCTGTTTTCTGCTTGCAATTACATCTGCATAGTAATCTTTTTTTCCTCCTTCTTAAATCTATTATCACAGAGGTATTACCAACCACTCTAATGGGCCCAGCCTTGGCCAGTAGCACCTCTGTCTTTGGAGCTGGGGATTGTCTCTGCTGGACATGGAGGAAGCTTCTGGCAACTTCTTATGGAAACCACCTTTGTAGCCCCCCCACCTACCAAAGCCTGGCCATGCAAAGCCAAGAAAGAATATGGCTTTTCTTGAGCTGCTCTTCCTAAACTGCTCTGTTCTTGCAAAGGGAAGCCTCTTGTCTCTCAATGCTTGTGGTGCAGACCACAGACATATTTTGGCATTTTAAAATGAATGCCTGTGAATGCAACTACACCAGCCCCTACAGAACTTCTTCCTATACTCTGTTCCCTGCTATGCTCCATTGCAGTCTGCTTTGAATTCAAATATAAATTATACGTCACTGGGAGCGACTCATAGAACCTAAGCCTCAGTTTCCCTCTATATATTATTATCAATACATGAAGGACAAATCCTTGTCATAAACTAAAGCATGCCCTGGAAAGTAGCCAGCCAAAACACAGTAGCCAAAACAAGTTGCTTAGAAACTTACAGATTATACTGGGATTATAGCTTTATTTTCCTGTGAAAAGTTTAACTGGCATGGCAAGGTTGTGAGAAAAAATACTAGATTTTCTTACGCAATTCCAGGACCCAAGTCCTACAAACAATCTGCTCTGAATAAAATCTTGTATGCTAATTTCTTGCATGAAAACCAACCAGTGTAAAAGTCACCTGAGCTCCTGCTCAGGAAACTACACCCCATATGCAATCAAAAGAGGTTCTACTTGCAAAAGAATGGACAAATAAAAGTCAATAAAATCTGGTTGCTCACAAAAAATAACATCTGCATTTCCTCTTCCCTTTTCTATAAAGGAAAGAGACAACTGGAAGTCTCAATTAAAAAGATTGATTACTTATCATTTTACTGTGATGCCTAAGGATCCAGTCAAGCCCATTTCTTTAAGTACTCTGTGAGCACAGTGATACAACAGACAGTTCATACCTCGAAGGACTTACAGATGAAGAGACAAGAAAAACATATAGGGAAAAAATGCAGAAGCACAGCTACATGAAGAGACTTAGTGAAAGTGACCCAATAGACTAATAATAACCAATAGAATATAAAGGTCAGCAATACTAGGGCAGTGATCATCTCCCTGCACTCAGCACTAGTACAGCTGCACCTTGACCACTGTGTTCAGTTTTGGGCTTCTCATGCCAAGAAAGACATTGAGATGCTGGAACAGAACCAAAGAAGGGCAAATGGAGCTGGGGAAGGGTATGGAACACAAGCATAACCAGGTGCAGCTGAGTGAGCTGGGGGTATTTAGCCTGGAGTACAGGAGTTTCAGCAGAGATCTTTTTACTGTCTACAACTACTTGAAGAGAGATTGCAGCCAGATGATGGTCAATCTCTTAACCCAGGAAATAAGGGAACATGGCCTCAAGTTGCTCCAGGGGAAGTTTAAGTTGGATATTAGGAAATATTTCTTCCTGAAAAGGATCGTCAAGCTTCAGAATTAGGTGCCACAGGGAAGTAGTGGACTCACTGTCCCTGGAGGTATTTAAAAGATGTGTAGATATGGTACTTGGGACATAGGTTAATGGTGGGTTGAGTAGTGCTGGGTTAATGGTCAGATTTGATGAACTTAAAGTTTCTTTCATCCCATATGATTCTCTGATTCTATCTAAAATACTGGCATTGTTTAACAATGTTCAACGCTTACCAATTCTATATTTTCTTACACCAAACTAGGTCTAAGACACAGCCATATTTAAAGGATGTGCACAAAACAATGCCAAATATTCTTCCCTTGTTTCACCTACAAGATTGACTGGTTTTGGTAACTATATAAATGTAGCCACATTCTATGAAGGACAAGGAGTTTCACAAGTGATATCAGGTTTTTGAGACCAATGTACGCAAGAAAAGAGGATGAAGGAAAAAGAATTCTATTTCCTGAGGCTGTAAACCAGAGACTGGCAGTGAAACTGAAACTCAGGAGAATTTTATGGATGTGATTAGAAAATAGTTTTTTTATTTGGAGTTCTCATGCATTATTGGATTGCCCATAAAGTCAGACTATGGACCTAAACGGAAATTGGATTTTGCATTTGTTTAGGTAGACCATTCAAATGAGCTCCCAGTGTGCAAGCAGGAAACAATATCTTCACTTTTGCATAACACACAGAGTTTATGATGGTCTCCTAAGTCATCAATATAATTTACACAACTTAAAAAAAGTATTTTAATACTGAGGAAAAGGTCATTGGGGTAGAGATAAATCTGAGTCTTGTGTGTATAAATGTAATTAGAGCTATGGAAACAGACGAGGTCGTTGAGAAGAACATATAAAACGTTGCAAACCAACATGGCCACACAACCTCCCTGACCTTCCCTCAATGCTAAAGAAAGTTGCTGCAAAAATCAATGGTTTCAGAGTTCTGTAGTCCCACCAAAGCATATGTCTCTTATTATGAAAAGAAACCAGTTTTACTGTTTCCACACTCACACAACCAAATGCTAACCCGCACTCTGATCAAAAAAAAAAAAGAAGAGGGAACAAATGGCAGGAATATGACATTAAACCCAGTGTAATAATAATAATTAGAGAAACTTGCAGAAAAGTGAAGACACAGAAGCAGACCTTTGACCTACTCTTAAAGCACTGCCAAAACTATAGCAGTGCTTTGGAGCATGAAAGAAAGGATTTGTACATTTAAGATGCTGAAGTGCCCTTGCAGATGAGTGTCAGAGACAAAACAGGAGCAATTTTGTTTGGCATGAAGTTGCTTTTAAAAGTAATTTTTCAAAACAAGGTTTATTGTACAGTAAATACACTTAACATTCTTTGATACAATGAGAAATTCAAAATTTCCTGTTGCTTTGCTATGCAGTTTGATTATATCTTCATTCACAATATACAGATTACACTGTGCTGTGACAGCCAGAGTCAAACTTGTCTATGGCTGAGTCTTAGCAGCTCACAGTATGTTACTATTAAATTGCATGGATGAAAATGAAGCCTATTATTTCTACAGCTAAATGATGCATTTGAATATATGGACTCAGATTGAAATTGTGTGACTTTTACAATACAAAACAAAACCAAACACTCATTTTTTGGCCATTTCTCTATATATACTTACTTAGTTGTGATTCAGTTTTGTAATTTTTTTTTTTTTTACTTTTCTGAGTAAACCAGGATGCACAGTCTATGAAGCAAGAAAAGATTCAGTCTAAGTTAAGATGTTGGTCATGGTCAGATAAGAGATGCTTGGTACATGCATTTATTTTACAGTCCCGAGAACATAATTGATTTCTACCTATGTATATACAAAGACATAAAAAGATATAAGGATGTTAAGAGTGAATATAAATCAGATACCTAATTTATAATTGGCTTTAAACAAAATTTGATCTCCTCTTTCTCTTTATCTCCCTTAAATTTATGATTGCACTTTCTGACCAACTGAAATATCATTCCTTTTTCCATCATGGATGGGCAATTCCTACCACTTACTTTTAGTTTTATGTGAAGTAAACACCACAGTTCCTGCTGCTGCAGGATTTTTATCTTCTTCATTCATGTCCACACATTCACATTAGTACAAGAATCATTCAAATATAGGGTAACTAATCTTGAGCAGGTATCGGCATGGCCAAAGCTTGGAGATAGTATTGGAAATTTTGAGTCAATGAAACTTTTCGGTGCTTTTGATAATAATTTACTTTTTTCTTTATTATTACCTGATTTTGGTTTGAAACATAATGATGAATTTTAATTAATATGCCTAAACTTTACATGTTAGCTGTATACTTCTTTACATAATCCTTATTTTGCCCATTAAAAAAAAAAAAAAAAAAAAAAGAAAAACCAAACTATATCTATTAAATCTTCCCAAGGTCATTGCCCTGTGTCTTTTTCTGCTCCTCAACAAAGTACTCATTTTTCTTAGCTTCCTGTCAGTATACCATGATATCCTTCACATCTGCCTGTGCCTTTGCTTTTATTAACAGAAAATACAGCCATAGCTTTAGTGTCATGTGTACTATAAAGACAGGATTTTCAAGAGATTTGACAACTCTCATATTTTCCGAAGTATTCTCTATGTAACACAGAAACCGTTTATTACTGCTAAGTAGTGACTGTCTCTCCAGCTTGAATAATGAAGTCCTCTAGGTCAGTATTTTCTACAAGGATGCATTTAAGGAAGAATTCCTCTGCAGTCCAGCACTAAAACAATGGGTGTCATAATAGAAATCTAGGTATTATCAATCTTAGATGCTACTATAATCAATCTAATTCTTTGGGCAATGAAAATACAATATGTTATTGTGTTAAACCAAGAATTTTCTTTTTTTCAAAATGTTTATCAAAAACATAATAAAATTATTTATGGAGACCAGCTCTGCTGTGCAAGGTAGAATAAATTTAACCTCCTATGAACAGTGCTTTCAGCTCCAGGAGATTTACATCTGTCACCTGTAAAACAAATTTCTACAAGGTGCAGCAACATAGTTTTTCAGAATTATACAGCCACCCAAGCAAAACATTAAGACCTTTCAGTATTTCACGGTATTTTTTCTATACAAAAATCCCAAATTTACCACAAATTAAAAAATTACTCATCATTAACTAATAAAAAGAAAGTTTTTATTTCTATCCCAAAATGGCACAGTTCTTGAAACAAGGGTTTTTATTAGGTCATTTTCACAAAATTATGGAATAGAAGCACTTAAAATAATGAATAATTTTTTTCATGTGAGTAACCCTCCAAAATTCAATTATGCATATATGTAAGCCATTTTTTTTTTTTGTCTTGGACAATATAGAGAACAATATCAGTTGTTAGTGAAACATGCTTGATATACCTGGTATGTTTCAGATCACTTTATTTTAGTAACATAAGTTCTCTATTAATGCAGAACAGAAAACAAGAAAATCACAATTGATCACAATCCCTTAGCTTTTTGTTTGTATGCTACTTGGACTTGTTCTATGTCTGTGTTAAAGAAAACCAAAATGTACAATAGCTAGTCATATTATGGATTCCAAGGTCAAAATTAAATTTATAATTCAACATTGAAGACAATATATGGAACAGTGTAGGAAGAGTCCTAAACTCAAACAATAATTAAAACAGCTTTGAAACAAAAGTACTGGATGAGTCTTACAGAAATTGCATCTAAAAACATCATTTGCGTGCTTTTAAGTCTAAGCCTGGTGTAATTGCACAGCATTCTCTGCTGCATGATTCATATTCGGGAGCCAGATTGTTCTCCCAGTGCAACATAAATAGGTTCTTCAAGTATTGTCAGGCTGTAAATAGGACTGGAGGAGAAATGTATACATAGAATATGAGGCGGACTGAGAACAGAGGAGAGAGGTGCTGGTCATTGGGTTCCTCTTGCAAGATTCACTCCAACTACGCAATTTCTGATCACAGGGTAAAGCTGTTCTCATATTTCAGAGAAAAAAGACTTGTTTTATTTGCTTGTAGCTTCTACTAATCATAGAATAGTTAAAGACCCATGGCAAACTCTGTTTCTGAGGTGCTTTACATTGCTTCCTCCACATTTCTTTTTAGTCATATTCTTCTCCCAAGCAGACCCATTTGGGGCTAAATTCTTAGTATCGCTAATATCTAACATACCACAACTGCATGTGAAAAACTAGTGTCCTTCTGAGTAACTATGCAGATGACCTGCTATTCCTCTTTTCTCAGAGTGAGAAGAAGCATTCACTAAGACCAAGAAGAAAAATCCTTGACATTGGCTTATTTTTTGATCCTTAAAGTGCAATATAAACTTAACTAACTTCCCCAGCACTTCACTCAAGTCACTTGTGCTGTACATATGTGCAAATTGACCTGTGGAACTTGAGCGACTCACCTAAGAGTACAGAATAAATATGTATCCTAATCAGGGTTAGATTTCGGGAGCCTCCTGCTTGAGCCTCTGTTCATATTTTGATGCTTTTCAGTATGAATAAATTACAGATTTTCAAGAATAAATGTGAGAGTGAATGAATAAGTTATAGGGAGACACGATCACAGGCCAGACCTGATTCACCCCCAAGACTCGCTCATTTCTGCACAGTACACTTTCAAGAGTCTTAATATCTCAGAACAAATGTGGTTTTAAATGTACACTATTGAGAAAATTCAGGTTCTCCTTAGAACCATGAAGGAAAACCTGTGTGAAGTAGCCTCTTGCCAATTGACTCTACAATCCACTTAATTTGGAGGCATAGGACTTTCTTTATTTTCTGTTTCTGACGGAAATAGCTCGGCAGAAAATTAGGCTTACAGAAACTACATCTGCAAATGGGTGTGAAATGCAGATCAAATGAACACAAGCACATTGTGTACCTACACTGATGAACACATATTAATTCTACAGGAAATCCAAGTGGTTGAACAATAACCTTTGTCTAGCTGAAGTTCTTGTTCATCTGAAGATAATCAAGTGCACTGAGATCACTGCAAAACCAAAGGCTGAAAAATAAACAAAGTCTTGCTCCCTAACATAGAAACGCACAAACATGTTGGAAATAACTTCAGATAATATTTTTTTTCCTTCACAGTACAAATGTCCTAGTAAAACAGTTCCAAATTCTGCTGTTTTCCTGATCTTCAGTGTCTCTTTTTACAAACACAAGAAGTATTTTGTCTTCTCAAGGAACAGATCTTTGGGTGGATATAAAAAGTTTTCTTTCTCTGATGCAAGTTATCTAAATATTTGCAAACTAAAATCCACCAGGTAATGTAGTAATTTGTTTTTGCAAAATATAGTTAGAAATCTGTACTTTTCTGTCATTTTTTCAGTTATGGAAAATTTGAATTTACGTGTGTAGTTTATAATTGTTTGGTCAAAAATAGCCATCTCCCCTACTCATCCCAAGCGGGGTACAGTGGGATACTGACTGTTCAGAAAAGAGCTACAAGAAGGACACTGACTCAGAGGTTACTAAAATACCCAAAGCAACAATAAAAGTATCACACAAGAATGTACAAAATGAGACTGACCATTATAATTTATAGGAAATTTTGTTGAAACTACTATATAAGGTACTTCTAATCAAAGAGTCCGTAAAGTAAATTTCAGGCTGTCTGTTTCTTGAGGAAGAAAAGCCACATGGAATTAATTTTAATTATTTATAAAGCATCACTTAACTATAACATGGTATCTATAACTAGATACTGTTATTTTTTTCTGAGTTCAAAGCTATAGTTTCCAAGAGCTGTAAGACCCTAAATATTTAACAGTATAGTCTAAAGCTCTTTTGTAAGGACTATTTAAAAAAAAAAAAAAAAAAAAAAGAAAGAAATACCCCAAAAGATTGATTGAAAACTTTTGTAAAAGCACCTACCATGTTTTAACCACAAATATTACAATGCAGTAAATAATATAACCTATCTGTCAGGTTCTTTCATGAGAAGGGAGATGGTAATATTTTGTTATCATAGTAGTTTAGGATGATGATGGCAACATTATTAGTACAAAATCTGTGAGAAAACCCCCTTTTTGTCTAAATAGCATACTGTTTTCTGACGCATGTATAGTAGAAACAGCATGGTACAAATAATAGGGGAAAAGAAACTCATAGAGTGGTTATTTCATTCCTTTCTTTGCACTTTGCCAGACCACCTCTCTGTCTGGGGTCAATGTTACATTTTGTTTTCCATATCAAAGGCTATGTTTTTAAAAAGCTTTTACCCTTTAGGACCAAGTCAAATTTTGGAGCATCTCCTGGTGGATACAGGTAATACCTCTGGCTTGCTCTAGTCCTGCCTATTCACATTCTATATGTGGTCTTTGATGGAAAACAGAAAAAATGGCATTAGCCCACAGAACTACTCTGTGCTTTTTATGTTAGATTGAACAATTGTGCATCCATAGGTAATACAGAAAAAGGATACCCTCAAGACACTTCTAATTTATTTTCTCTTTGCTCAAAGATCTTTTTTTTTCATCATTATGAATATTAAGTTCAGATTCTGACCTTATCTAAACTAATGAAATGTGGAAGAATCCCACTCTTTTAATTTCATAGCTTGTCTTCCTATTTGTCATCATTTTCTAATGCTTAAAATTGTTTTATAATATTAAAAATATTTTAAACAGAAAGTTAGGTCATACACAATTTAGATCTAACATACAATTTCAGCATCTGGCCTTTATTTATGTCAACATTTCTGACACCATTTATGTAAAATTTCATCTACAATAAAATTTAGTCTAAGAAAAATATATATCACTGTATTATTTTAAATTGCAACTGATAGTAATTACAAACTGAAGTAAGAATAGAGGACATAATCATGTAAGAATACCTCCATTGCCTCAAGATATGTAAAAGCAACTAATATGTCAGCCTGGCTCTTGTAAATGTGCTAACTACAGCTCTTTTCATTACACCATCATATGATTTAATTTTGTCACAGGCCTTGACTAACCTGGAACAGACACTGTAGCTCAGATCACAGTACATTACAATTCAGTACATAATATTTTTCTAAACAGGAAAATGGAAGAAGAATGTATAAAAGATGGAGTACTTGCCAGCTGCTTGCTGTGTTCACTTTCAGTCAATGTCAGAAGAAATTCCTGTTAATATTATTTGTAGTCAGATAGGTGCAGAAGAAAATGTCTGAATTAGAACACTGACCACAAACTGCAATAATTCAAATACATTGTATATTAATATTATGTATTATTAGTCTTACAATCTAACTGTGTTTGAAACTGGTTGCAATGGAAGGAATTATAACTTGGCGCAGTTTAGGGGTACCAGGTATAAAAATCCAATGAGAAAAACTTGAATGTAATCAATGACATGTTTTATACCCTTGTTTATTTTCCTTTTTGCCTCTGTCAGGAGTCAATGTGATTTTGGAATACAATAACTGACTTTTAGATAAAGGTAAGATGCTTCATAATCTTATTGATGAACTATATTTCAGTAATCATCTTACTGATGAACAATATCTCACTTGTTGTGAAGCTGTTATTTGTGGGACCAGGAAAAGGCTTAGTGCTGAGATTCCCACCACTGCCCATTGTGGACTCATTGAACACACAATATGCTCCCCATCCCAGCACTACTGGTCCGAAACGGGCAGCAGTTTCATCTCTTGTCAAGAAACAGCCAGAGTTGGGAAAGACATTCCTTCTCTTTGGCTTTTTAATTACTTACTGTATCTGAGCACTCTAAATGTTCCAAGTATTCTTGGTTAAGTACTGTTTCATTGTCTTCTTCATTTGCTGGAATTATATAGACAGAGATTCAGAAGAGACAGAAGAAAGAAATATGAAATTTTATAGAATTTCTACTTTTATATTTTAATATATTTAAGAGATTTAGTTTTTAATTTTCCTCTTATTTGACATTAAAAATGAGAATTAAGAGAATAAGTAAAAAAAAAAAAAAAGAAGTTTTTAGCAGAAATCTGCAAGGCAAATATGTACACTGGACTTGTATCCAGCAGAGTTGTTGTCTCTTGTGGATCTCTATTCACTTTTACTAGAACAGAGTTGGAAGGTACCTGTACACGAACAGAGAAAAGGGGGAAGAAGTAGCTCTAGTAGGTTATTATTGCTTAAAATAATATAAAATTTGGTAATTCATCAAATAAACAGGGTCATGATATCTGTATAACATTTATTTTAAAAATCAGTATATGCATTCTAAACTCTAACAGGTGAACACACACAAAACTTATACTTACAATTTTCAGTATTTTTTAGACTTTCAGCTTTTCCAAATAATATTTTAGTAAATCATGGCAATTGATAGAAGCAAATGTTATACAGGAAATAAATTATTTAAATGAAAATATTATAGTAATAGGAAGAACTACATGAATCTGATGAACTGTAATTAACTAACACTATTGATTAAGCAAAAATATTTTTCTTTAAGAATAACCTTCTGGTTTTTTTAATTGAACTCTTAATAGTGAAAATGAAGGCAGTTATTTCAGAGTAAGAAATAAATAGGGAACTCTGCCACAATTTTGGAAATGAATTCTCAACATTCCACATAATAATTTTTTTACTAAGTAGCTTTTATTGAGAACTGGCTTCCTTATAAACATCTGTAGCACACGAGACTGAATTTTTAACTGTACATTTAGAAAAAATTTGAAACATTTGATCTCATTCATTACAATGTAAATGCCTTTTAAAATATTGGATCATATTCTTCCATTCAAAGAAGTAACTGCAGCTGGAGAAGTTATAAAATAGTGGTCATTTTCCTTTGAGCTACCTAATGCTTGCACAGTAACCAGTTTCCAGCATTTAATAATATTGTATTTTACCCAAATTATTCAGGCTGAAATTCTCTATGATTTTCAATGCTTTAAGACATCTTTCAAAGCACTTGGAAAAGATTTCATCCCCTTTCAGGTATCAGGGAAATATTGGTGGTTTCACCAGGGGTACCACTGATGTTTTCAAAATATTTTTAAGGTATTCAATAATTTGCTTTAGAAGAAAAGTTTAATGTTTTGATAAAAATTAGTACTAAGGGAAATAATTTTGGGGCTATTTTATTTAAAATTTGTCTGTATTTAAAAAAATCTAAGTTTCCACATAATAACTGTTCCACCCTTACAGGTGGACTATATAGCGTGCATATATATTTATCTATATGAGGCACCAGAAACCATGTAGAAACCTCTTTACCATATGGAAGACTCTTCAGGACTACATCCCAATAACCCAGCTTATGGTACTCAAATCATTAAATGAGAGACAAGTTCAACATCTAAATGAGGAGAGAATTGAGTACATGCACAAGCATGGTGTAGGCAAGTGTTGTCACCACTAGGCTTTATAAAAAGAGTGATAACTTCCTGGATCATTAAGACAGAAAACATTTATAGCTTCATTTTTTGAAGAGACTTCTTGATCTGCACATTAGCTGTATGCATGTAGAGAATTTCTGGAAAACCCACAAGGGGAGAGTAGCAATTTTTATCTTAGTCATGTTAATGCACTAGCCCCCATCCAAAGCAGGACACTAAACCTTGATCTGCACCTTGCAGGTGGTTAACTAGGATTAAACGTAGTCATCTCCACTGCTACTTGTGGATTTCAGGTAGCATCTCTTGACAATGCTCCAACATCTTTACCAAAATTTATTAGCAGAACTTGGGTTAATGTTTATAGATATATTTCTGACCAGATTTCAGTCTTTTGCTTTCTGGCTGATTTTCTCTTATACTTTATTCACTTTGCAGTGATTACTGTGCAGTCTTGTACTGCCTCATTAACAGACTGACAAGTTTGCTTCCACCTGACCTGCAGCAGCATCATTTTGAAAGGCTTTGCAAACCTGGAGAGAATTCCTGGGACTAAGTACTCTGTTTCTATCTTTTGCCTGTTATACTAGCTAACACTACTTACACCAAAAGATGTCTCTTCAATGCTGAAATTACCAACACCCACTTCATACAGTAGCTTTTAACTTAGAAAACCCCTTCACCTCTCAGGTACTTTTGAATCTTAGATTAGGTTTCTGGGTGTGCAGGACCTTACTCAAGTACTGCTACAGCACAGGATGTTTTTGTATTTGTCAATCTATAAGTGGAATACAATCTATATTCACAATATTTAAAAAATAAGAACTTCATTTAAAAGGACAGAAATAAAATATAAATCACATTCACATTTATATTTACATGAACTAGAGATGGTTGGTTTTCTTATATGCTATTTAGTTAGTATAATTTAAATATTTACACAATCTAATCTTAGGATTCATTTTAAATATAACCACATCCTAGGTTCCAGTTTCCCCAGCTTGTAGAAATCCACAGGTTTATGCTGCCACATAACCTTTGACCTTATATTCAGAGTCAGATAAAGGATACCTATAATAGATAGCTAATTCAGAAGCCCAATTTGAACATAAAAATTGAATGTCAGGAAAACTTTTTAAGGTTGTTTATGCTATTTTCTGAAAGAACCATTTGCTGTCTCTTATTACCAATTATCTTCATATTTTACTTAACTGTAAACAGAATATTAAAGTTACCAGAGTGGAAATGTTCCCTATCACTTGCTGGGGCAGTAGATCTAACTGCATTTATCTTTGTAACCCTTTTCTATCTAAATATTAATAAGTGCATAAACTACAGCAGTGTACACAGCTTTTTGCTTGCTCTTAAGAGAGACTAGACAGTGCAAGACAGCTTTGGACTATAGGAGGCTCATAGTGAATAGTCACTAAAAAAAATATAGTCTTTCTATAGTCTGAAAATAGACACAGATATGTCCCTAAAAGTGAAGTCACCTAAATGCTTGTGTTGGTTTTACATGGCCTGTTTTTTGGTAGCAGGGGGGCCACAGAGATGGCTTCTGTGAGAAGCTGCTGGAAGCTTCTGCAATGTCCAGCAGAGCCAATCCCTGCTGGCTCTGAAGATGGATATGCTGCTGGCCAAAGCTGGGCCAGTTAGAGAGGTTGGTAACACCTCTGTGATGACACATTTAAGAAAAAATCAGAAGAAGAAAGGTGCACGGTTTGGATTCCTACCCAGAGAAGAAGAGTGGGTGAGAACATGTGAGGGAAACAACACGGAGACACCAAGGTCAGTGCAGAAGGAGGGGCAGGAGGTGCTCCAGGCTCTGGAGCCGAGGTTCCTCTGCAGGCTGTGGTGAGGACCCTGGTGAAGCAGCTGTGCCCCTGCAGCCCATGGGGACCCATGGGGGATCCACCTGCAGCCCGTGGGGGAGGTGCCCACGCTGGAGCGGGTGGATGCCTGGAGGAGGCTGGGATCCAGTGGGAGACCTGGTGGAGAGAGGGGCCATTCATGATTCTTCAGTGTTTGCCTCCCAGAGGAGCCATTACATGTACTAAAGCCCTGCTTCCCAGGAAGTGTCCAAACATCGCTGTTGATGGGAAGTAGAGATTGACCATTTTTTTCTTCTTTAGCTTATGCATGCGCAGATTCTTGTTTATTTCTTTCTCTCACTGTAACAAAACTGCCTTATCTCACCTGCTGGTGGTTCCCCATCTTATTCTCTCCCCAGTCCCATTTGAAAAGAAAATGATAGAGCGACTTAGTGGACACTTGGCACCCAGCCAAGGTCAACCCACTACAACACTCTGCTTTTCTGCCAGACAATATCGTTTCTGTGGTATCCAGTTTTTTTAATAGCCACATTTCTGAAGAATATGGGCAAGTTTTATCTACCAAGCCTTTCCAAAACCATCTTCCCTTCATTTTATTCCTATAAAAGGTTTAAATTTCTCTGGTTTTAATAAAACTTTGTCTATTACTGATTTGGTGTTAGTCAAGTAATTGATGAAGATTGATTTTATTAGAGTTTTACTGTCCATTGTAAAAGGCATTTAGGTGAGTATGAAACACCAGTGAATCCAGTCCACAAAACTTCAAAAGTTTTTTTATTTATGTTCACATAAATTAGTGAGAAAGGAGAAGAACAGAATGGAGGGGGAAAAGAAATGGTACTTACTATGATTCTTGCTATGGTTATATTAAGTCATTACAGCAGGAAGAGGAGTTGGAGAGTCACCATATTGATGATATGACAGGAGAAAAGAAGAGATTATATACTTACTTGATTAGTTAATGTTATACAATATAGCCCTTGTCCTGGAGACAAATTCACAAGAACAAAACACAGTTGTCTTAGGAATTAAATCACATTTTTATATAAATTTTCTGGTAAATTATATACAACATAACTAAACTTGATTGCCTTAAGTATTTTCTTAATCTCTGTATTCCATTAATAAGAAATCAGGAAAATTAAAACTGAATTCAATTTAAATATAGAAGATTTCTGACTAAGTAGATTGCTTAGAAGATTTAAAACATTTATGCAGTAGCAGCAAATACCTTATTGTACATGAAAGCATAAAGAAATACAAGCTTCAGTTGACACACATATAGTAAGCAGACCATTAGGAGTTAACAGCTGTAGGCTAGGTCTAATTCAGTATTAGATTCACACATCTTAGCTTTTTCTTTTTCCAGAATCAATATCTGCAAATAATAAATGAGATCCCAAAGGGTTGAGTTAAGCTTCAACTGCCACAGAGTAACTCTGCAATTGGTCATTGACTCAATAATGCAGGTGAGCTTCACACTGTAGAACATCTTTAGCACACTATAATAGAAAATTAATAGCGTTCAAATCAGCAGCAGGGTTACCCTAAGGATTACATAATAGCTTGGGTTAGAACAATCATCTAGCTTCAAGAAGTGTAAAATGTCATAAAACTAGAAAGATATGGAATAGCTCCTACATTAGGAATAATTTGTGTAGTGTACACTGACTTTTTTAAAGCACATTAAACAACAAAGATCCACAATACAAAAGGGTAGAGGTGAAAATATTGCCAACAAACTGCATTGCAGTAGTGTCCATGGAAAATATGAAAATCATATATCACTGTACTGTTAATAATAATACAAGACTACAGAATTCAGTTTACTACTGTATTAGTACACAATTCATATTAGCTACTGTAACATTATAATAAAAAGTGTAAAAATAGTATGTCCACAAATGTATATTTAAAGTACTAAAATCTAAATAATAATAATAATAATAATAATAATAAAAATAATAATAATAATAATAATAATAATAATATAATGCTTTACCAGATTACAGATAAAATAGCAAATATTCCTTACAGACTGAATAGATCATTTTATGTTTTACTATAGTACTTTGGAACATGCCATATTGAGGGGTTGTATATATTCAGTAAGCTACTTCAGTGCATGAAAGATTATATGAGACTAATTTACAACAGAAAAATACGGTAGCAATCTAACAGCGTTAGGGACTAATAAGCACTTGGAGACAAAACCAGCATTCTCAGAAACCTAAAGCAATGTCAGAAAACTTCTGCACTGCACAGCACAAATACCTGTCTCACTGAAAGAAACAATATGCTGCATAACATATAATATCAATTATTTATTTAACCACTTTTCAGTATCAGAGATCATTGTACACAGTTAAGGGCCCAGAGACAAAACTGAAATAGATTTGATTTCTTAACCTGTGTAGCACTTAGGACAGGTAGACACTACAGGCAGTATTCTTAAGCATTAAAAACTAAGGTTCTGCCATTGATATAAATTTAAATGGAAAATGCTTTCCACAATATTTTGAAAAAAATGACCATAAAACCCTCAGCCTCCCCAAACTTACTGGATAAATTCAGTTCATTTACTAAATAAAATACTGATTTCAGCTTTTCTCATTCCAATGCTGAACTACAAAATATACTCACTACATTATGCTGACTGTCCCATTTCCAACCAGAAATTGTATATTTCCATTTCATCTCTCAAACTTTCTGCATAGATCCCTGCTGCTCCAAATTTAAACAGTACTTGACACACATATCACGGTCATTATAAGATAGAGTTCAGACTTACCCATGGGCTGCCACCATCCCATACATCGCCATAGAAAAAAGCAGCTTGTGGCATTCCCCGTAGGCTACTTGTCTTACTTTTCAGAGGAGTAATGTCCTCACCCAGCTTGGCATCAGCTGTAGGAATAAAAGATTGGTGTGGAGAATAAAATCCTCTGCTGCTCCGGTGCCTTCCCTGTGGCTCTTTTTCACAGTGACTTGTGCCATACACAAAATGGCACCTCTCTTTGAATGCGGAGAGGTCCAGGCTTTATATACCAGGCATGAGAATGTGAGTATACCACAAAACACTAGTTCCTTATCATGCGCTTGTTAGCTTGTCCAATCTATGGCAATCACTTTGGTCCCAGGGGTTGAAAGACACAAGACGCAGGGAAAAAGGAAAGCAAAAGCTGAAGAAAGATCAATACTGCACTGTGAAACAAGAAATGTAGGCTATTTACTTTTCATTGATCTGATGATGCAGGAGAAACACCTCAGACTGGCATTAAATTGAGGGAATACATCTTCTGTGTTTTTTCACCTCAAGGTCAAGAAAGAGTCAAAAAGAAATTAGAACAAACAGAAAGTAATCACAGGAGTAAAATAAAACTATTAAACCACATTACAAATCCACATGGAAACATAACTAAATATCAGACTGAATAAAGTTCACAATAAAACAAACACTGCCAGGTCTTATCAGTTTCAATGTGCACCTGGAAGAAAAGTGACTGTATAACATAGGCTAAAACAAATCCAAGTCTAATGTTAGTGCAGAGGCTCTTCAAAAAACCAAAAATCTTTCACCATAGAATTAGAAACATCTATACGGCTCACATCAAAGACAGATGTATGTGTTCACTTACACTAATCTATTTAAACAAATAGAGTTTTTACCTTTTCTGGTGTTAAAACGAAGGGAAGGGCATGCTTAGGTTACTTGTTTACATTACCATAAAAGATATGTACAGTACATATGGGCAAGAATATGGACAAATATTTGTACAGGAATGTTAAACATCATGATATGAATTTGAAGGCTTCCAGGTAAAAAACAAAAAGATTACAACTGGCTAGTTCAATAGGCAATCACTAATGTAGTGATAACACTGCAGACCATCAAATGTTGCTTTAAGGAGCCAAAGCAATAGATGAAATGTCTAGAATTGAAACTTACAAATAATTTGTTAACTATCATTCAAAATTTATTTAGATAATTGGTTAAAATTTCCCCAAATGAAATCCTTATCAATGCTCTTAAACCTGGAAAAATGGACACCACCTCAAAAAAATATAAAAGTTACTTCACTTTCATAAACAAATGTGAGCACTATATTAACTCATGGAAGTGAGAAATAGCTATGCTAAAGGACTACCTCCTTCATAACTGGGAGAAATGCAGAGGGAATTCCCATGTGGGAGGGCAAATAACAGTTTAGTGTTCTCCAAAAACAGGAAGAAAACAACGATGTGGTCTCACATAAAAATCGCTGAAAAAATAAAAGGAGATACAGGGAAGTGCAGTGATTTCAGTTCGATCACTTGAGTTTCTGGCTAAATGCCAGAACACTTACCAGATTTT
>VZTJ01006413.1:92473-110803 GCA_013397795.1 Orthonyx spaldingii | reverse complement strand
TTTTTTTTGTGAGATAAGGATTAGGAGTAGGTAAAGCAGGCTCAAACTTTAAAGAACATAAAGAAAGTTCATTAACAGACCTAAAAGGAAGGACAAAAATTAAAAATCAGAACAAAACTTTCAGAACACCTCTGCTCCTCCCACCTCTCCATTTCTTTCTCAATGACAATACAAAAAACAACACTTCAACTTTCAGTCAGTTTACTACTTCTAAATTAGTCTTTTCTCAGTTCATTTAGGGAGAGAAGTTTCCTCCTGCTTTACCATGTTGACTTCTCCACAAGAAATACAGTTCTTATGGTTTTCAGCCTCATAACTCAACCCAGGAGAAAAAGATCTGCTTGTTGTGGAAAATCCTTCCCACACCAGTAGACTTCCCACAGCTACTACAGTAGATTATGATGGTTCATGGGGTATTCTTTTAAGCATGAGTGGTTCTACTACACAGCAAAGAAATCCCCTTCTTCCATGACTGGCAACGTAAGTCCTCTTTGACTATTCCCCTGGCAAGGGATCTGGATCACAGCTTCTTCTCTGTCTCTGCTCAAACTTCTCATCAGGCCACAATTACTTCAGTATCTACTTATCTCTACACAGGTGCCTTAGTTTACTAGCTGCACGGGCTGCAGTTAGAACATCACATCCCCCCTTTGGACCATTTCCTCATATATTGCAGGGAATATTTTAGCTTAGTCCCAACCATGGCTTCACAGAAGAATTTTCAGCTTCCACTTTGAAGCACAACTCATGCTCCTCCCTCTAGGCGTCAGTTCTGCTTCTCTCACTGACTTTCCGAGTCTCTATGCTGTGTTTCTGTAGGTGTCCTCACTCTTTCTCTGTCTGTGCAGGGGAAGATGGGTGTCTGCAAGTTTCATCTGGGCAATGAAAGGGTTAATCTCTTTCTCGGGCCTCTGCGACAGTCCCATGATCTCTGCTGCATTGTTTAAAAAGTCTGAGTTAGGCTGCAAAAACAGTCAGAGTCTCAGCGGCCTCGCTCAGCGAAGCTGGCCTGGCCCGGGGGGATAGAGCAGGGCCTGGCCCGAGTCGGATGAAGCTGGCCCGACCCCTGCCTATTTGCTGACCTGCATTCGAGCGGAGAGCTCAGGTCGGATCCTCCCCCACGCTCAGCTACACTGCCGCTCCAAACTCCCCTTCCCCACCCCCCTCCTCCCTCTGGGAGGGCAAGGGCCCAGTCTTACCAGAGAGAGAAGCAGAGGACCTGCTTCTCTAGCAGAAACAGGAAAAGAAAAGAAAGTTTTTTCTCAGGTGTCTCTCTCTTAAGTATGGGGTTTTTTCCTGGAGGTGCAACAACTTTTAATTGGATTGTATACCTGTCAATACTCAAAACTAGCTGGTCACTGGCTCAGTCTCTCAGGAAGCAAGCTGTACTATTTCCTGTAGCATATGTCACTTCTAAGATGGACCCTTCCAGATGAAGACATTGTCTTCTATCTTCATTGCTTATTTATATAGAGGATAGGTGTAGACCTTCTTAGACAAGGTAGAAAATGAAGCCTTAAGAAAGAGATGCAAAGTTCAGACTGTCTCTTGACATTATGGATTTGGTTTATTGAAAAAAATACTACTTCATTCTTAGTGGTTCATCAGTATATTCACAGTTCAAATACAAAGCTTTTTAGTGCTAAAGTATACCACCATATTCCTATTATGGAAAAAATCAAACATAAGTTGGCAAAGTGTGGCATTCAGAGCTACAGTCAAATTGCAAAGTAGGGAAAATAAAAGAAACCAAGTGTGGTACATCTTGCAATTATGTATTTATTATTTTCAGTGTAAAACATTTATAATTTTATCAATAGCCATTATTTTAAAAATAGCTTTGCCACAGGGAAGAAATGTGAAAAAAATTGTCATGGATCATACCTTTAGATTAGACGTTAAGAAGAGACTGGAAAACACTGAAAATATTTTCCCCTGCTAGTGAAAACTAGGGGGTTTAACATCTATTTAATGTTAGTAAAGATACTTTAAATTAAAAGTTATCAATGACTGTTTGAACTAGAAGAAATGCCCATCATGGGACACATTTTTTTCTGCTCATTTTCTTCTTGTGTCTTTTATTGTTGAATTCAGTTTTTGGGACGAATGTCTTCTGTCAGCATAGTTTTGTGGGTTTTTTTAGGAGAGATTCCATTTTAAGACCTAACACCTCAAAATAACATTCAATACTGTTTCCACTTGCTCAGGGAACTGTTTGCCTTGACGGAGATTTACACTGACTTCAGAGTAACCAATTTGTCTGTGATTAGACATGAATTTTAGTTGCAAAATCCACCCATGTCTCCTTTTATGTGACTTTTCAGAGATTTCCTTCAAATTAGGTGACACTACAAAGGAAGTTTTCTGATCCTATATCAGGTTGAAGATAACTTTCTGTTTATGTCCAGCAGTGTCTGTTGGTCTAATAACACATCCCAACTTTGTAAAACTTACTTATGAAGAAAGCTCGGTCCTCAGGCTTGGCCTGTTTGGAACAACTGCTACAAGTTAATTTTCTAGAACTATTTAAATGAACTGTTTTCCTGGAAACTTCCTTTATTTTTATTTTTCCTCAAAACTTCCTTTATTTTTATTTTCCCTCTAGTCTTTTCTTAATAAACAAAAAACCCAAATCCATCAAAGTTTACACAACACAGCATTCTCCATAAGAAATCTTGCCAGAACAATGAACATAGCCTGCCAAAACAAGACAGCCATTAAAACACACACAGAGGTCCCACACTGAGACATATGTTAGAAAATGTAAACGACGTCAGTGAAACCATGTGCAAGCACCAGAACTTATTGATACAAATAAAGGGTAGAAACTGGTATTTCCAGTTAAGCATTCGCCACAAAGCAATCACTCCCTCTTTTGGTCTTCTAGACAAACCTTTAATCAAACATACAGAATATCTTAAGTTAAAAAGATGGGAATTGAAATTCATAATTCTGATAAACACTGAAAAACAGGAATAGAACCCCAGATTTGTATGGGGTTTAAATCTCTCCATGTCACATCTGCCTTCTGCTAATCTTTCATGTCCTCTTCAACTTGTTATTGCAGTTCTTCAAGTGTTCATTTATTTTCACATTTCCCTTTCATGTTACTGTCATACCACAGAAAAAACTACCCATTTTTTCCCAAGTAGTTTAATAACATACTAAAATTAAATCAAAACAAATGGTTTGTTATTTCTACTTCACTGGAAGTTTGTTTAGATTTGTACCAACATCAATAAATGGGTTCTGTATCCGCTTTTTTTTTGTACTTGTCTCCATTAACAATGGATTCAATTTATATGAAGCAATTATTATCTTTATCTTTAGATTACCAACAGGCTTTAGACTTATTTCTGTCAGAATGTACGATTTAACAAAGCTTACATTCTGACTGGAAAGATTTTTCAGTAAAATACACTAACAAATGTCATGACAATAAACACTATGTATTAATATATAAATATGAATTAATTAAGACAAGGAATATAATATATATTCATGTATATCTGTATGAACATAAAAATGTTCATTATATTCTGAACAGAGATCTTAGTATCAAGTATTTTCCTATGTATTTTAAAAATATTTAGTCTGAAAAGCTTCTCTTAAATAACTATATTTGCAGTACTGCTTTAATATTTCTTAGAAAAAAATAACAGAAAGATAATTAATGTATTTACAGCTATTGGAACAAAAAACTCTTAAATTGTCTAAGACAATATTACTATTTTTAGAACTGTTAAAGAAATACTTCTGTTCAAACCCAACTCTATTAATGTGTATAAAACTATTGGACTAAAATAAAATTTTAATCAACTTTAAAACAGTTACGTTGAAGATAAAATGTCAATACAAACAGTTAAGGACTAATAGTCATTGATAAATAGCCCACCCATGAACTATTAAAGACTGCAAAATTTCCAAACCAAAAGAAATAGCTGAATTATTCCAGCTAAAAACAAGCAAAGAAGAAACAGATATATGCAGTTTGTCAGAGTTTATAATATGATGGATAGTAGGGCAATTATTTTATATATGTAAAAAAACCCAGTACGCATGTGTCAAAACATTTATGCAACTTGTAGGTTAATAACGTACTTTATGAAAATTAACATTTTATAGAAGGCAATACAGTCTACCATGTGAAAATAAAGAGATAAAGATATCTTTTCCTTAGCAGATTAGACTAAGTAACATTAGAATTGCTGGAAATTTTCGTTGGACATTTTAAATTTGATGCAGTTGCTCCAAAGCTGTTGTAAAGACTTTTTTGGTTGTACAGGCTTCTGAACTCTTTTCACTTACCATAATTTTTGTTCCGCAGTTCAAAGTTTTTCTCAAGAAGAGATTTATGTCTTAAGCTACAATTTCAGTTCAGATTTTGTTTCATTCCTTGTGATGTTTCTCTTTGCTTTTTCATTTTAACCTTTGAAATGTTGACAATAACTGAACAAGTCAGAAGACAACACATTCAGAACAAAAATGTCATACTGTAAGCATTTGAAACCAGTGGTATATGTAGTCCTTGAGTAACAATACAATAATAATAATGCAATGCTAGATTTATGTGAAATGTTTCCAACACAAAACTCAATTTTCTAAAATAATTTTGATGAAACATTCAAATCCTTTAAATATCAAACCAAAAATTAAGTAATTCTTATTTTAATTCTTAATTTAAACAGGAAACTCTGCTTTTATTTCACACTATAACAAAATAGACATTTTTTTTTTTAAGAAATGCATATAACATATAAAATAGTTTTTTAGTTGGAAATTTTCTTTTTCAAGGGGAGGTATGCAGCCTTGTACCTACTCACACAATGTGCATACCCACACAGGGAATTAGTGCTACATATCTCTTCTCCCACATGATTTAGTTCTGTTTCTTTATGCATAAACAAGACTAGGAACATTTCTGTTCATGAGATGATACTACTTTTCTGCCTCATTCAGGATCTTAGGCAAACTGAGTATCTTTATGAAAGTCAATACAAATAACAATGGACTACATAGGGATAACATAATTGGAAAAGCTGAACCTAACAAAAATCTGAAAAGCTGCAGATACTGCATCTCTTCAGCTCACATGTACAAATACAAGCTTTGCTTCTAGTACCATATGGAAAATTGTGACAGAAAAATCACACTCTTCTTCACTGATGTCCAATCACAGGTCCTAAATGCAGTGTGAGAAATGGCCACAAAAACCCACAAAAGAAAAGCTTCAGGATGAAGGACTAGAGCAGATTGAACACATAGTTTCTGTGATAACTGCACGCCACTGTTTGCCTCAACCACAGGGAAACAGATAAAAAGGGATCTCCCCCTACCATGCTGACAACTGACCTATCTGAAGTGACAACAGCATGCTTTTAGCAATTCTCAAGTTCATGAAACTGAGGGCAACTTTTCCACTTAATTTTTAAGGGCATATACTTGTGAATATAGTAGTCTATGATTCATACAATAAGTTTAAAAATCACAAAAATGATCTGTTATTTAATAATAAAATCTTCTCATAAATACAAAGGAAACACTGTTCAAGACATCTTATGAATGCAAAAACGACCAGAGACTCAGTTGATGACGGCCACTATCACTGCACCCTTCATTATGAGTCAGGCAAACAACACAGGAGCCTTTCTTGATAGTGAAAGGTCTAGAAGACAAGGAAAAGATGAAAGGGGGAAAAAAGGGGAAAAGGGGAATATCCCCTGCCCCTTCCTCCTTGCTTCTTCCTTTGCCAGTGTTTAGACCAGCTAGATTCACAAATGCAGAAGTTTCTAACAAGGGGCTCAAAAACCTCTGTGGTTAACTATGAGTTTTCTGATTCTGTCTAACCCTCATCCAAGGAATGAAAACTAATACTGGTTTAGGGATGGTTGGGAGCGCACCTACCTCAATCTTCTTTCTCTCCACTGCAAGTGAGAGCTAAATGGCCACAAGGCTCTTCATTCCTGTGGATGAATAGGAAGGGAGATGCATGCAGCATGGCTCAGAGTGTCACAGAGCAGGGACATGTCATGGCATTATGGGAGTATTGATATTTAATTCTACTAATTATAATTGATAATTTAATTCTACTAATGTACACTCTTCAGATTATGTGATGCTGTGATCATGTTGACTATTATCATGTTTTAGGGAGGTTAAAATTCTTTGGTAAAATTAATTGAGTTTGAGTATTGGATATTCACTAGCTTTCTCTGTGTCTGAAAGGCCAGAGTTTGACCTAAATAAGATATCTTAATTATGTACTTTCTGATACTTAAGTTGTAAGAAGACTTCAAAATATATAATGAGAATCCTCTAAGACAGGTACATCCATGTAGCTCTTCAAGAAAAGTCACTTATTACTGTTTCTGGCCACAAATTGAGTCAGAGAAGGTGACAAGAAACAGGATTATTGGAGTACTGAAAATCAGACACTACTCCAAATAAGTTTTTATACATCTTTCCAGATCATTAACATTTCTTTTGTTCTAATTCTTATTCTTCCACTATGCTCTGTAGTGCAGTTACCACTTTGGCAGTAAATACTATACAAAATGGAGGCTAGACTGAACTGCGTAAAACAGAAATAGAGCTTTTTGTGCATCCTACCTGAGTGCAGACCACACTCCACTCTAATTCTTTCAAAGCTCTTGCATTTTCCTTTATAACACAGATATAGATTTTACAAGCATTTTGAACAGAGATAAAGGCATAAAGAACAGAGAACTATGCAGCTAGGCAGCAGAAACAGGTAGGCAGATTCATACCTAGAATCTGAGGCGATTTGTGAACATTCAGTGAAAACTACGATGTGCTTAATGGTTTTGACTATTTCAAAAAAATAAAAATTACTTTATTTAAGTGAAACTCATAAATTTAGAAGGTGAAGATATTTCTTTCTTACTTGAAAGAGAAGGAGTGTTTGTATTTGAAGGCTATGAAGAATTAATTTTTTCTTTAAAAAAAAAGAATGCAGAAAGACATTGTCTTCATATGTGATCAGATATGAAACCAACATATATTACTCAGTGATATATAAATGGGAAAAAAAGCTCTTTGAGACTTCAGAAATAACTTCAGAGTATGAGGTTGGACTTAGTTTCTCTGAAATAGGACCATTTGAAAATTGTAGTGTAGTTAAACACCTCTTTTTGGTTTGATGGCACCTTAATGGCTCTTCAAAGATCTACTTTTTAGTGTTAAGCTGTATGTCTGCCAGAGAAAAGTGACTCTACAGAGTCAGATAGCAAAACCACCCATCCCTTTTAGAAATGATGGGCAATTCCTCAGTTATGCTGTTTCTCTTTACACCAATTGAGTGTCATATATGATTGCTGAAGTAAGCTACATATTTCCTTGTCTTAGCATAATAGAAAGGCTGAACACCTCCTGACTCACACAGCTGGGATGGCAATTCAACCTGTGAAGTGGTCAAGTGCTGGGAGGAGTAGCCAGTGAGGAAAGACAGAGTCAGGAAAGCTGCAGGATGAAGTGCATAGAAGGTTCAATTTTGCATTCAAACTTTGGAATGTTTATCAAAATATAATCTGAGGTTTCTGTCCTTCTGTGATAAATTAGTGCATATCAGCTCTTGCAGAGAGCAGTCTATTTCTAATACAATCTTACACTAGTTAATAATGCAGACAGAGGTTACAGTGCAGTAGGCACCTAATTTCCACACTCATCTGAGTTCTGTATGATTTTATTAGTTCTAAGAGATTAGCTCACAGTCTTAGCTTTCACAGTCTTATTTTCTGCAAAGTTTCAGGATGCCTGAAGTTAGCAATATGAATAAATTCATATTTCCACAATTTTCCCCTGGAATTGTAATGGAAGTAGAAGCACACTTACAAGCTTTTTCTTTAATATTTCAAATAGCAAAATTCTGTTTCTGAGGAAGCAATACACTGTTTCTTTCCCTATAGAATATATAAGTCCATATCTGAACATTATTTTTTAAATAATTTATGGTGGAAACATCTGGAATTTAAGGAAGACATAGTGATTTGTAGCAGAAGAATAGAAAGACTTTTTAAGTCAGTGTTGATTGAGTTATAAGGTTCTTGAAGTTACTACACACTATTTCTGTGGACATGACTGGCCAGTGCAGAAAAATTCAGAGGACTAGTTCACATCAGCTTTGCATACTTAAATTCATGTCTATACCAGAAACCAAAAGAAAACACTGCTATTTCATAGCTTACAGTCAGTCAAATTCACTCTTTGTGTGATTCAGAGAAATCTGTTTTTATATGAATTGTAAAGCCCACCAGAGTCATTGAACCTGGAAGAATCTGATAAATGCCATAAATAGATCAACTCTTCTGCTGCCTGGAATATCAAGCAATGGAACCTAAGCATAAAGAGTGTAATATCTAATATGATGAAGGAAGACTATCACAGTACTTTGAGTAATCCTAGTGAAAAAAGCAGGTTGCTGTAATGCTGTAATGACAATTATAACTCAGAAGGCACTCCAGGATAAACTCTTATTTTAAGGTTCAGTGAGCAGCAGGCAAGACATTTGGAACTGAGAATTTTCATGCTTGTTCAAAACTGAAGACATTTATTCCATATTTAATTATTTTTTTCTCTTTTAAAGTAGTTCTAATGCATGTAGTGTAAGCACTCCTGCACTGAAGACAGTCTTGGAAACATTTAAAGTCATTAGGATGATTGAGAAGGACAGAGATGTTTACAACAGTGACAGAAAAAGTTTGTAGATTTAAAGTGGAAATAATCAAAAGGCTTTTCAGTCTTCATGGTGAAAACAAAAACATAAGAAAGTTAGCTTAAAGTTTGTTTAAAGCTTTCGTCTTCATACATAAATGGGCTGTGATTCATCCTATTAAGAAGGCTAAGTGAGACAAAAGGGTCTAGACTCACCATACTCCCATGCTGACATCTCACTACCCAGTAAAGCAAAAAAAAATCTTATAGTCAGACAGCTGAAAAATCAACCATAGAAAGAATCTGATTATGGTTTATTGGAGAAAGCAAATGTCCTAGCCTGGGAGAAGCTCTATTGTTAGGACATCAAATCAGGACTCATCAACTTCCACTGTTCACAGAAATAATAGCGGTACCAATTTAAAGTCCTGAGTGAATTTGAAATTTAAGGCCAAATACTTAAAGATTTCTTTATAGGTAAATTAGAACACAGAAAGAATGAAAGACCAAGGGATAATGTAAGAAATGCAGGACCAGCATGTATGACACAAATATTTTCTGCTGCATATATATAATGTTTCTCAATGCAATTAGAAATATCAGAAGTATCATGGTTTCAACAATACATATTGGAAGAACATTCCAGAACCTAATTTGAGACAGAGAATGATGCTTTTTTGTTGTTGTTGTTGTTGTTTGTTTGTTTGTTTTTTTAAATACACAGCCAGCATTAATCTCCCTAGCCTTAATTTCATTTTATTATGTCAGGTCATATTACGTGTATATATATTATAACATATACTATATATAATAACATAGACTGTGTTATATCACTTCTGTAAGAATTTTAATTTTCTTACAAAAAGACAAATTTTAATGCATTATTTTCATTTTTCTGACCTATCTCTATAACTCCAGCTGCTTTCTAGAAAAATTGCTAGGTAAATTAATTTTAATTTATTTTACGTATATGAATATAATGAAAATTATACATATCATCAAAGAAATGGCAAAAAAGTTTTATACTGTCAAGAAAAAGAATAGTTCCAACATTCTCAATTATTTTGTGATTACTAGTATTTCATTTTCTTTTAAAAACCTCCCCATCATTATGTCATGATTTAAGACTTTTTATGAATTAAATATATATTTCCGGACAATTACTAGGTTCATTGCTAATCTAAGCCCATCAACCAGCATGTCTTCTATCATATTCATTCAAGGAACCAGCTCCAATAATGAAAGGCATTGCATGGCTGGACAGTTAGCAAACAGGGCATATTCAGCACACTAATTTAAATGGTGCATATTCTTTTAACACTGAGGGAAGAAGGCTGAAATAGCCAGCTCACTAGATTCAAGGACTCTGTTGACCTCCTCAGTTATTAAATTAGTGAAAACCACAGTAGTGTCAGGAACAGTAATCATGTTTGAGATCATTTTCTCATGTTTAAACAGGTGCAATATATGAGTCTGAAAGTATTTTACATGCATTTATGAGTTACACAACATTTCGGAGTTTCTATACTTTTTCCATTTGTTTTGATGGCAAACAAAAGGAGGAAAATAATCAAAATACCTCAGTGGTAGAAGAGCTACACAGAGATTAACTTGCTCAAGGTCCTACACAGCTGCAATCATCTCAGTAGTTTCCTAGACTTTTCCCCAAACCATATAATAACCTGTCTTTTCTGGCAACAAGCAAAAATTAAATTTTTGTTGGTAATTGGTGGAATGAATACAAGTTGTGTAAGAGGTAACCACTGGTGATTTAAGGAATTACATATAGATTAATTTTGTGTTATGCCTCAGTTGCCCCACAAATTAGAAAATAACAAAGACATCATTTTACAAGGAAAAGAATGTGTTCAGACTAATTATGAGCTACATACAGAAGTCCTCCTATTGGTCAAGCTTGTCTAATTCAGACTAGACTTGAGGCCAACAGTTACCACTAACTTTGCAACCTCTTTGTGAGTAACAGACACTTAAGGATAAGCTCTACCCTAAAGGCATTTCTTTCTTCATATTATTCCTCACTGGTGATGCAGCTGCTCAAGTCATTATTTAGTGGATACCATCCTACTTGAAATTATGTAATATTGGTTTGCATTTTCTCCCAATCTTTGCAAACAAACACTCAGAATACAGTAAAATATGTATTTCTTCATTTTTGTCTCAGGCGGACAGAATTCCTTATTTAGTAATTCCTTACTTAGACAGCTTTTATTATTTTACCACTTCAGAAATAAATAATTTGCAAGGAAGATTACATTATATGAAACTCTCCTAGATTACCAAATATTTTACTGCAACCTAAGTTTTAGTAACTTTATATACTTATTAACTAGAACAAAAACAAGATTAAAAATTAAAATGAAACTTAATCAAGAATCAGATCAGATAAACCAGATAATTTAGCCTTTTTTTCCCTGTTTTTTTGACAGGCAAAAATCATGGACTTAATTTATCTTAAAAATGGTATCAGCATCAAGTCAATGACACAGTATGAGTGTTATGCAACCATGAGCAAAACAGAAGACTTCTTTTAGGCTGGAAAGCCTCGTTTTATTCTTTCAAAACAAAAAGGCAATGGTAACGGGAAGAGAAGCAGACAGCACATTCCCCATATAAACAACTGTACGCAGTCACTCCAGTCACATTTCTGTTGGGTAGATGTAAACTCGGTCTTGAGAGGCACCACATAACCTGGCTCCCTCTTAAACTAATTATCCCTCTCTGAAAAGTGGGGAAGCCCAAAACATGGGTTGCAGTGGAGAATTACCTCAATCTGAGCTATCCACTGTTGTGAGCAAGTCAGAAAGAGAATCAAGAAGATCACATCCATGTCCTGAGATTTGATCCTACAGTCTTCTTAGAGAACCATATTTTACTTGTTGTCCCACATGTCACTCTTTCTGGATTTAAGAGAAAAAAAATAAAACAAAAAATGCAATAATTTTAAAGTACAAAATCCAAAAAGAGACTTATCAGAAAAAAATATATAAAATTAAGTATTTGATGCAAAGTCCTAGGACAGTAATGTGCCATTAAAAGCCTTCTTGTTTCCTTTAACAGATCTCCTGGCTGGTATGTTGCCTAGAGACTCTTTGATAAAAGACCTCTTACAACTAAGAAGTTGCATAAGAAAAGAGGATCCAGTAAAACCACTTTGTCTTGTCTGTTCACAGTCCACTCAAAGACAGGTTCTTATAAATAACAAAGGGCTGTATACTTAGCTCAAGCTGTGCCTTTCCCATCAAGATAATGATAGATGGCTTTAGAACTTGCCCAGCACCGGACTGAGATGAATGGCCTATTTGGCTTCTTACTCAGCAGTACTGTGTTTGGGTTGGTTTGTTGTTTTTTGTGGGGGAGGGTGTTTTCTTTCCCTTAGTTTTTCAGTACATACTTTTCACATGCATAAGAGAGATTACTGTTCTTTGGGAAATGGAAATTGTTAATGCACATCCATCAACAGAGAGCAGGGTGAACAGAGATAAACATTACATAGAACACGTTTCATTTTTCATCAAATTCAGACAGAAATGCATTCATTTTTCAATAGAGGGCTAAAAATATCTTGCATTTGCAACTATTTCTACTTGTATATCAACACAATTCATAAGTCTTAATTCATTAGACTAATGTGTTTATAAGGCAGCTGAAATGTCAAAGCACTGCTAGATTTAGTATAAACTTAAATTCCATTACCTGTCAGGCATTAATTGCTTATGGAGCGTGGGGATTCTTCCCAAGGGTCTTATATGTTTCCTTTTGTCATTTTGCTAACTATTCTGTCTAGACGAACTTAAAGCCCTTAATCCACCATAGGGATCAATAAACTGCACAATAATTCAGTCCTAATAATTAGCTTTCACTTAAACACAAATGGTCGTTTCATTGTGAACTGCAGTACAAAATGATAATGCAATAATTAAAAAGACAGATGAAAGAGTGACTTAATAGGAAAGAGGCCTTACTGTTCAATTAGAGACATTACCATTCAACCTTTTTATTACTGCCACAACCTTTCAATTTTTAAAAAAATAATACTTCAAGCTATGCTCATTTAACACATGACAGTATCACTATTACATGCACAGTCTTATGATATGAGCCTTGCACTACAAGACTGATGCAAGCCAGTTGTCCTGCTGAAACCGTTAAAGTGGTGAGCATTTGCTTCTGAGGTCTACAAGTTGTATATAAATCACAGCACTACAGTTGCCAAAAAGGAACGTTTCTTTTTTAAAAAAGCTCTTTTGTCCCCAGGAATATGAGGAGTATTGTGCAGCCCTTTGCAACAACATTAACATGTTACTCCTCTAAGAACTGTGTTAAGCTATATTCGAAAGTAAATTCTATGACTTTCTACTCTTTTTACAATACCAGTCTCCTGATAAATCACAGAGTGCTAAATTCCCTATATTTGCTGATACAGCAATTTAGCTTTAATAAGTCCAAAAGGTACAAAACTTCATTAACCTTTTAATATAGCTTCACAGATGTAGGATGATAGATATATTTGAAACCTCATGATCAAAGCAATGGTCTAATAGCAAGATCTTTCACTTTACCTTTGCCTTGTCTTGCTTTCATTTTAATTTCTGCTATATCTTAATACATTGACACAACCAGAATTTTATGCAATCTCACCAGCAGATGGAGAATCCATAAGCAATTTCTGTTCAAGTCAGCTTCTACAAATGCTGGTATAGTGTTTTCTTTGCTCAGGCATGGCTTTGCTCTTCATTAATGGACATGTTCCTGTTTCTGTTACCCTATCCTCTTTATATTATAAAGATCCAGTGTCTGATGAAGTACACTGGCAGTACAAACACAGTGACCACCAGTAGAGTGTTCTTATTACTTTAAACACATACTCATTTACCTCTCAATGAAACCTCAAAGGTCATTGCTAAATAAGAGAAGGAAAAACGTGGTTTTATACTGGAGACTTGGGACCCAAATACACATAATCTGAAATGCAAAACTTCAGATGTGTAACATTTGGATTCACAAGCCTTTTTAAGGAAGGTGCTTCTCCTCTATTTGACGTGAAGGATAGAGATAAAGAAACTGAATAACACAGAGCAATTAGAAAAGCCTATGAAAAAAGTGGAAGAGTTAAACTTTAGGTCTAGAACTAATAAATGGTTGACAAATAATAGATGGAAAGGATTGTTGCTCTTCTCAATAACATATAGATATGTGGTTGCAAATTGCCATCGTGATCTGTACCAAGCTACAAAATTACTGATTTTTTTTTAGATGTTGCTGACCACAATTCAAAGTACTGTGAACTAGTTATAATTCAGTGTCTCTGGAAAAGGATGGAGAATATATTGAGCACAGTTTTTTTCAGATGTCCAAACTAATTTCAGATTATAGAGTAAGTTTTGATCAGTCTGTCCTTAGGCACAGTATAGGATTTCTGTGTTGAAACAAACTGACCAACATAACCATGACTGTTTTGTTTGCCACTAACACCCGAAGCTCCCTGTCCAATAAACACACACAGCAGATGGCTGACGTAAAAACCTGACGTCAAGTAAATTCTATGACTGCTTGGTTCAGAGAAGGGTCCTAAATTTTCATCTTCCATATATCATCACTAAAATGCTGCATGAGTTTATTTTAACTGTTTTCCTTTGAAATATCAATCCACAGTTCTCCAAAGGAGTTCAAAGTTGGTATTTCCTCTTTTGCAAAATGCAAGTTAAATTGAATGAAAATGGTGTGGTATAAGGAATATTCTATTCAAACAGCAATAGGTAAAAACAAGTTGTGTTATGTTTTGTGCACTGTTTTTACAGCTAGGATATTGAAAAGCATGAAAGCTTGTGAGACCATAATTTGAAAGAAGTTTCCCCTTAATTCACCTTCCAGTCTTTCTGCCTCAAGACATCATGAGATGCAAATTTTGTGCCACTGCCTCTCCCCACCTCCAGCCCCAGCAGTACCAGAGATGCATGAGAGGTGTCTAGCACATGTCCACAGACACAAATCTGGATGAACTGCCTTACTGTGCCCCCAGTTAGAGAAACTGAATAAAATTGAATAAACAAAGGAATAATTTGGGCACATCCAGAGAGAGACCTACTAGCACTGTCAAATTGATTTTTTGCCTTTTTTTTTTCCCTTTCATATATTCTCTATATTCTTTACACATATATTTGTATCTCTGTAGCCTATTATTGTATCTGTAGTTAGCTCCAGTACTTTTCCCTACCTTGATAGGCAGAAAGACAAAATACATTCCAGAGGCTCCAAGCTGGGAGTCCAAGGCTCCTATCCTGTCTTGGTTCTGCCTGGGAGCCAAGGTTGAAAGCAGCTCTTCAAGACATTTTCATAAACAGAGTTTAGTTCCTATCTAGAGGAGAGGGGATTCAAAAGGGTTGAACTGGGGCAGAAATGCCTCACCACGTATGTCTCTAACTGGGGAGTCTTGTCAGATATGTTAATTTGCGAAACCTATAAAAAATGGTATGCATGTTATGCTGTGTGTGCACCTTTGGCATTTTCTGTCTGGCATATTGCGCACCTAAGGATTCTTATAAAGGGAACCCCTTTTTATCACCCTAACTCTGTCTGGCTTATGATTTTAGGACCAGCAAAATGGCATCACTAGAAGATGCTAACAGCTCATGTTTTCTCCCCCTGAAATCCCCACAACTCCCTGTTCTGCATTTTCAAAGCAACCTCCTTCAAAATGATCTTCTGACTTTAACATAATGCTTGCACACAGAAAAGTGATTTCTGTCAATAGTGCATGGTAGGAGCAATATGGTTCCTGAAAAAAAATACCCACACAGCCACAAAAAAATCACACAGCTCAGCAAAAACATAGCGTTCATCACCATCTACCAAAGTAGAATAAGATGAAACATTTAATTCAAGATATACCTTGAACTGAATGTCATGGCATTTGGTATAAATTTATCCAAACGATGATCAGTAGTTTAGCTGGTTTTTTGGAGGGTAGGGGGAGGGAGACAGGGAGAGGGAAGCAGAGAAAAGTAGTACAAGCCATCAGACTTCAATTCAGCAAGGTTTAAGTAAGTTTTTTACTTAGATATGCACTTCTCCAGAAGAATGGGCAGTCCAGGGAATACCCATGTCTAAATAGCTCTTAATGTGGAGTGAGAAACAGAAAACCACTAAGAAAACCAAACTTCATTCTAAATGTAAGAAGTGAAAGAATCATCAGAAATCACAGTCATCTCTTTCAGATGTTGATCATAAACTGAGCAAATAATACTCAATGAATAAGGTACTGCATTATTGTAAGGTTTGTAATAAGAGGCAATGCTTGTTGGGCAGAATTATATTGTTAGGGGTGGAGAACTCAGAGAACTAACACTCCAAGTTATTCATTTTGCAGCGTGTCAGCTGCCTAAATAAGACAGAGAGTTAAGGATATAAGTTTTTTTTCTAAAAAACTTGCCTCTTTTTCCTCCAGAGCTTATCACAGCTACAAAAGTGTTGCTATGATTTTGGTTTTCAGTTAAATCTAAGTGTTCGTTTTGTCAAACTTTTCTTATTGACAAATTGCCATGTTGCTTTTTTAAATAGTTCTGTACCATGCTAAATTGTGCACATGAAGAGTAATGTACAATCAGGACATATTTTGAATATTCTATAGCCAGAGAGGCAGAATGTACAGAGCAGTGTTGGCAACATGCTTTTTTCTCAAATCCCTTTGTTTCAAATATCAATAGTGTTAGGAGAAGTGATTTTCTAGGATATTAATATAAAATATCAAGCATGATACATGTACATTAGGAATAATATTACCCATATAATACTGCTATTACCTTATATGATGCCTTATATTATATGATGCATGCAAATACCACAAAAGTATGATGAACATTCACAGACTACTGAGAAGTCTGCATAAATCTGAAAAGCTATATATGATTAGGCAAACCATGGTCTCAGTTTTGAAATTAAGCATGCTCATACATTCTGTTTCTGGATACCTCTCAGCTTGACATCTCTTGAAACTCCAACAGGCAACATCTAATAACACAAGGTGCTGTACCTCACTGGCCTCAGACAGTTATCAATAGCTAATAAATGCCAAGGACCTGCTCCTTCTGGTTGATGGAAAAGGCAATCAAGGCTTAATGAGTGCCAAGAATCACATTGTAGTCCATTGCTTGCTATATAACTGGAGGTTAAAAATGTAAAATTTAACTCTTCCACTAAAAATGTTAAAGGTACAGTGTATTTCCAAGATCACCATCATTCACAACTCTCTACTGTTTCCACAGCAGAGTGTTATATGTGAAAGCAATAAGCTTAGCACAGATTCTCCAAAATTGAGGTGCTTTATATGAAAACTGAGATAATTATGCAAACATGGAGCTTTCCTGCTCTGTTTTTTCAAAATGTGTGCACCTTGTCTGAAACCCTAACTTGATACAAAGAGAATGTTCTGACAGCATTTATCTGCCATAGGTACACCAGTTAATGAAGAAATGCTTGTGATGGCAAGCAGTTTAATCAGGAAGTTATGGCAATGGTATTTTATCTGTTAGGCTTATGTGTTAAAATAGGCAGTAATTTTTAAAAGGTCATTTAGAAAACTCATGGTCATATAAAACAACATAATCAATCCTAGCGTTTAATAACTGAACAGATTTGAGATAACACAGTCAAGACAAAGAATCAAAAATAAAGAATTATTTTAAGTACTACAATTTAATTAGATAAAGTAATTCATATTGTCTAAAAATAGATTTTCAAATAAATTTTTAAAATATTGTGATAGTGTCGTGGGTTTACCCAGGAAGGGTCAGTCTTTCAAGTGACCTATGGTGCAGGAAGCAGTGCACCTTGCTTCCTGGGAAACAGAGCCAGTGACCAGCTAGTTTTGAGTATTGATGGGTGTATAATCCAATTAAAAGTTGTTCTGCCTCCAGGGAAAAAAACATATTTAAGAGAGATGCACCTGAGAAAAAACCCTTTTTTCCTGTCCTGTTGGTGCCAGAGAAGCAAGTCCTGTGCTTCTCTTTCTGGTAAGAGTGGGTTTTTGCTCCCCCCCCCCTCCCCCCCAGAGCGGGGAGGGGGGGAGGTTTGGAAGGGAGTTTGCAGCAGCAGTGCAGCTGAACGTGGGGGAGGACCCGGCCTGAGATCTCTGGCTGCTGGGCAAAACATTCCAACTTCGTGGAGCGGCTCCCTCCAGGCCAGGCGAGCTTCACAGAGCGAGGCTAATGAGACTCTTAACTGCTTCTGCAGCCCAGCTCAGACTTTTTAAACAACCCGGGAAAATCATGGGACTGTCGCAGAGGCCCGAGAAAAAAATTAACCCTTTCATTACCCAGATGAAACTTGCAGAAACTGATCTGCTCTTGCACATACAGCATAAAAACTCAAAGTCAGTGAGAGAAGCAGAGCTGAAGCTTAGAGGGAAGGAGCATGAGGAGTGCTACAAAGTAAAAGCTGAAAATTCTTCTGTGAAACCATGATTGAGACCAAACTAAAATATTCCCTGTAATATATGAAAAATGGTCCAAGGGGGGGGTGTGACGTTTTACCTGCAGCCAGTGCAGTCAGTGAATCAAAATACCTGTGTAAAAATAAATAGATACTGAAGTAATTGCAGCCTGATGAGACATTTAAGCAGAGAAGAGAAGAAGCTGTGATCCA
>VZTJ01006413.1:42535-92184 GCA_013397795.1 Orthonyx spaldingii | reverse complement strand
AAGTCAAAGTGTTGTTTTTTTTGTATTGTCATTGAAAAAATGGACAGGTGGGAAGAGCAAAAGTGTTCTGATGGTTTTGTTCTGGTTCTTAATTTTTTTCTTCCGTTTAAGTCTGTTAATAAGCTTTCTTCATATTCTTTAAAGTTTGAGCCTGCTTTACCTACTCCCAATCCTTATCTCACAGCAAAATCAAATAAAATCTGGTAAGTGTGCTGGCATTTAGCCAGAAATGCTAGTGAACAAACTCAAACCACTACAGATAGCAATAAAGGAAAACCAACATACACAGAAATAGTGAAAACCAGACAGTCAGCAGTATACAGAATTATTCTTGACTACCAACCCAGAAACTTTAACATTAAAATGTCTTCCCAATGGGTCAAAAGCAATGGATGTTTTGATTAAAATCACAATGTTTAGGAAACAAATTAAGTATTATGAGTCATTTCTTAGGATTTCAAGTTGTTCAGATCATGTGCTGTGCACCTTGTTCACAGTGAACTCCATGCCAAGTTTACCAAAACAGGATGATAACTGTGTTAGAAAGCTTTTCAAATAAGAAACAGTACAGTTACTGTAGTACTACAGAAACATAAAAATAGTATATTTATCTGCCTCATGTCTGTACTGTACACAATACTAGAAGTTCTCTCACAGAGAAAATATTTTTGAAGCAATAGTTTATAGCCATCTACAACTCTTTTAAAAATGAGGAATTCTGTTGTTCTGGTGTACATCTCTCTTGATCAATACAAAGAGTTTGACTTCTAGTGAGGTGAATACTTTAACCTTCTATACATAGTTATTTTCCATTGCTTCCTGACAAGAAAAACAGGACTTGGATTGTATACAATGATTCTAGATCCAAGCACTTTCTTCTCTTTTGCCATAGAAATACTTATTTCTTCCCAGATGTATCCATCCAAAGAAAAAAGGGAAAATAAAATAAATCATGTAGCTGACAGTGTGTGTATGGATTATAATTTTATTTTGAGGTCTGTATAGAGTTTGATTAAATTTGCTAAACCATGGTCTAGTAATGGAGAGACAAAGTAAAAGAAAGGTGATGGAAAACATGTTATAGATTTTGTTACAGAAGTATACTTACAGTTGGATAAGCATAGCCATTGAACTTTTCCATTTTATTCCAAGGACGTTTTGAAGGCATTTTGCATTTTGCTGCCAGATCATGTTTGACTTTATGCCATTTATATATCTGAATGCAAAATGTTATCCTAAAGTCATCTAAGAGGTAATGTGTGTTTCCAGCTTTTACACTAAAGCGAGGAGATGCAAGAGCTCTAACAATCCTAGTCATTGACATTTACAACTATGGGGTTTGTTTTTAATACAGGGCAGTGAGCAATGTACTTAAGGCATCAGAATATGGTTTATAGCACACACTAAAGGTGAATCACTTTTTTAGGAGATTTATTAGCTAGAGGACCTGCAATCTCAAGAGGAAATTTAGCCAGTTTTAACCCAAGTAGTGCTGCCTCATATAGTCATTTCCTTTGAAATTCTCAGCAGATCTCAGGCATCTAAAATGTCCTATTCAGGGATGCTGCTTTTTTCCCCAGCTGGTTTCTGCCACCTTGGGTAATGGCAGAGTACTCATTAACAAACTAATTGATTTTTATTAATTATCTGTGGTGTAATCTTTTTTACTGATTTATCCCCTAGTATCTAAGCTTATTAACTGCAAATACACAGTCAGTATGTAATTAGTCCTGAAGTAAAGTGGACTCAATGACACCCATTGATTTTAAAATCAAATACACTAATATATATAAATATATATAAAGCCCTATGTTTGAAAGTATTATTAGCAATATAAAAAGAAATTGCTAAGAATTTATGACAAAATTTCAAGACTGAAGATATGAAACAGAATAATTTAAGAAACCCCTTGCATAAACTGACTTATTAATGCATAATTCCCACTCCCATGTTTGATGCACAGATTTTAAATGAAACAATTCTGAATGGTATTGAGTGATAAATGCTACCAATATTATAATTAAATATGGCTACTACTATTATTTTTGCTTTTCAGGATTTTCTTCTGAATATAGGTAATATGTACTTTATTAATTAGATATTAAATGCTTTTAAAATACAACACCTGGATATTTGTAGTTTTCTTACATGTAAATTGTCAGCACCTTCTGCATGAACCAGGAGAGACATTTTAGAATATCTATCTGACCTTTATGAAACTAATTTTAGTAAGCACAGCCCAGTTTTATTAATTCTCATAAAAGCAAAAAGCCACTCACCTAGGCTAGCTTTCATATAATGCCTGATAAAAGACAGTGACAGAGACCAATTAACAATTCCACATTGCAGCTGATTCCTTTAGGCTTCGTGGCCATCAGACTTTAACTGTTAAATAAAACACCAGAAATAATAAAACCTCTGCTTGTTGCAGACTCCATTCTTCCTTCATCCACAAATAAGGCACTCATTAGGAAGAGGATTTTATCCTTACTGTATACTTTTTCATTGTGAACCAGGCAGTAGTTTAAAAAGTTGTTACAGCAAATGAGAGGATCATGAATACTTTCAAGGTCCTATGAAGGACAAGCTACATGCACACTATAACAAGCAAAATAGTTCCTCATATTTCAAGCAACTGATTCTAACTAATGTTATGATCACACTGGTGCCTCATGAGTTTCTGCTGTATTTGAACATTCTATTTATTTGAATGGATATCTCAAAATCATTACAATCTCTTATTAGCAGATTACTGTAAATGGTAAGATTTTATATCTGATTTTCCATAAACACGTAAATTTCATAAATTGGTCAGACATCATGTATTGCTGTTTTCATTATCTGACCTAACAAAACGCTGATAGAACATGAATGGAAATTTGATCTCAGTTTACATGCAATGTCACAAACATGTACCCCAAAAGACAGTTTTATAAACATAGGTAACAAGAAAGACTACTAAATTGGAGCACAGAACAAAAACACAGTGGGAAAGGCACCAAATTGATTAAATTATTTAATGATTATTCAAATAAAATTCCCCTAATGTCCTAAAATCACTATACACTAATTGTTTCACATGTTCTAGCTATTGCTGGCTGCCAAAATACTAATATTACTATGAGATGACAAGTAAAAAATATATCTAAAAATCACCTTGATATTCTAAGTTAAAAATAGCAGTAACAACAATTTATGTCAGATGTTCCCAAGGAAGTAAGATTTGTCTACACGGACAGACCATCTGCAACATGAGCTGTGAAAAGTTCTGACCCATTATCTGATGGCATGTGAAGTTTAGCTGATTAGTGGTGGATAGACAGATTTTCAGTATTTAATCCCTACTTCTAACAGTCTTTCTGGAAATCATTGATCCCTCTGGTCTTTTCAATAAACTATCTTTTTTTCTTGCAAACATATTGTGACTCTGGAGAGAAGCAGTTAATTTTTCTAAAAAGAAAAGGATAAATTAAAGGAATTAAAGGCTTGCTTATGAATTGCAAAAGAAGTGCTTTGAGCAACAAATGTTGGGGTGCAGTAAGGTCAGTCAGACTGAGGAGAAAACTCAGTTAAAGGAGAATATTCTAACAGCACAACAACTCCTGTCCATAAAGATAACAGATCTGTGGTATGCAGGTGTTAGGAAAGAAAGAGTACAGTGCTGTCCAATCCATATATTTTTATGCAACAATACTTAAAGTGACATCTAAGTTTATTACGCCCAGAAGAAATTATCAGAAAGGTCAGGTTTCCTAGACTAGAGTAATGATAATCTCAAAGTCACATTATTTATCTCATTTACTCCCATTTCATGTGTGCCTGGCAGATCAATAATGTCCCATTTCTGCACCTTCACAAACAAGTCCGAAATAAGATAACCATGGAACACAGTTGTTGTATGAAGAAAACTAGTGCTATTCTTTTAGTCTTATTTATGTAATCAAACTGCAGTGGCAACACATCAAACAGCACCTTAACAACAATCATAATTCCTGGGGCACATTCCAAAATATTTGTCGTAAAATTTTGAGATGAATTTTCGGCTAAACTTGCCACTGTATCATTTGAGTATGATCCAGCTTCATGCAATTACTGTGTTTTCTGAAAATGATCTCTGCTAAAGTAAGTTATTATGATGGGAGTACATCTGGAAGATTAAAAATTCAATATATCAATAGAAACTTGCAAATGTCACTTCTCCCTTCCGTGTGTTGAAGTCTGTTCAAATATGCTTACTAAAGCAAAACTAAACTAAAATAGTTATTACAACAGATGAAGAGCACTCTTTGAATCAGCCTTAAGCAAAAGTGGTTGCAACAGTTCTAAATACCCATTTTTGCCATTGTTATATTGATTTAGTTCTTTGGTCCACAAATCATGCTGGTTCCACTGCATCAACTCTTAAGTAAAATTGAAAATATCACCCACAAAAATCTGTAACACATTAGGCCAAAGTCTCTGTCTACGAATAGACAGATAGATGAATAGGAACATGACAAGAGAAATACATGCAAATATCAACACACAAAACCCAAATGCATCTAGAGATATCATACATATTGCATAGCATGAGCTTTTCCAGTAGTTTCACTCAGCTGCTTTTCACTATTGGAAGCAAATTCTCCATATCTTGAACATTCAGCAGAAACTTCCCTTAACAGTTGAAAAGGAGAAAAGGATCTTTCTCCTGCTACGCATACAGAGGCTTTGGTTATATAAAAATTTTTATACCTGTATGCTTTTACATAAAGGGTTCTATACATTCTTTGTGCTTCTCTGAGGAAAAAAAAGTGAAATATTTATTTCAGCCACACTGACTGTACCAAGGGATATAACAGGATTTAATATGATGTGATACAAAAGCATGAATACAACATTTAAATACCAATAGTAAATTGAAGAAAACTGCCATCTTCAGTATTATCTAAACACTTTTCAGTGTGGCTCTCCAGGTTCATACGCATTTTGGGTACTGGAAATCAATCTGACAATCTGCTTTGACCTGATTGTTATCTAAGCAAACTGAGGTCTAAGAGACATTTACGTAAAATTGGGAATCATACTGAAAAATGAAAGGGAATGCTAAAGATGTCAAAGGAGGAAGCCTAGTCAAATAGCTAATACCTATATCTTCTCCAATAGCATGAACATGAGCACAAGTTTTATAATGAGATGACCCTGACCTGCCACTTTCTTTTGCAAATTACTATTGCCTTAATTATTTGCATCCGTGAACTCAAATGAAAATACTTAAGGATATATCAATATGCTCATAAATCATCTGCAGGCAATAAGTAATCCAACATAGATAATTAGAGAATTTACGGAAGGCTTACTCCTTCTGTTTATCTGCTTATGACATTTGCAGCACAGCCCTAACAGCAGGATAATTACTAGATTTATTCATCAAACAAAATCACGCCTTCTGGGAATGCACAGTGACTCTGGTTTTAGGACTAATAAAGACATTTTTCACCAAAACTCAAGTACTAATTTGCTCAATATCTAGCTGCAATAAGCTTTTATGGAAGCACTCAAAGAAAAGGCTTGGCACCAGAGGGCAGATAATTAAAGGTGCAGTATCCCATACAAAAGTCTCTGAACAATTCCCTGACCATATTAAAATTTAATTGTTGAATGTTAATTGAAAAAAAAATGAGTCATTACTGTTCCCTCTGTTTCAGTAATTATTCTTCTCATATAAAAATATATATCTGTATGTATACAACAAAAGAAAACATCTAAGATTTTTTTAAAAATATATAGTCATTAATTTCCAGTATCATCAGGGAAACACAAAGAAATAAAGAGACTTCTCAGCTCTTCGACTTATTTTTTAGCAAAATTGGTGAAAGTATTTTAAATATTTGCAAAAGAATATGGATGTAGACTAATGCACTGTATGAGTACCCAAGTAAACAACTACTTTTCTTTCTGCACTACAGGCAAAAAATTTCCAATAAAAAGTAAAAAAGGAAAACACAAATCCCACACAATTTGATCAAGGTGATAAAGATGGTATAATTTTAACTGCTGCAAAAATTTAAGGAAGTTTTGCAATTTAGCCCAGCCTTTCCCTTAAACTTTTGCTTTTGATTTTTTTATTTTAGGCCCATTTGATTTTAGTCCCCTTTTTTAAAAATTTTAGTCCATTTTCTGAATATCTCGTCTCCAAACCAGAAGTCCAGAAGTTCTTGAAGCATATGAATTAACAATAACTCTTTCTCATTTCCTCAGAAATTAAGAATACAGCTTTTAGAGTACTGACCAGGCAATGGACATGCACATTCCTCATGTGTACTGGTCTCAGAATTTGGCTATTTGGGACAGAATGGGTATTCCCTCAGAAACTAAGTTTTTACTGTACCAGAATGCAGCACAGCCCTAGGCCAACTGTCTGCTGCAGAGAAATGATGAACTACACAAAATGCAGACTTTTAAACTAGTATTTAATTGTTTAATGTCATGGCTCTTGGTAGAGCATTGTTGCTTGAAAAATAAATTGGGTAATTCAATTAAATGGCTACAGAAGATACATCATATCAGCTGTAGAAAGGCACTAACCCCAGCTTGAACTTGACGTCCCACATTGCTTCACTTATTTGACAAATGGATTCTTGAAAATAATTGAAACACATGGCTGCCAGCGTGGGTCAATAATACTTTTTTGCCATTCAGGCTCGTAACAGCTTCCATTTTTTCTTGCACTGTGCCATTCAGGGCAAAGATTGCATTTTCCTGGTAAATCATGCAAACATTATTACTAAAATGGGACTAAATGCAATGAAAATGGACTACATAAAAGTAATGGCACTTAAATAAAAGAAAGACCATCTACTAGGGCAAACACTTAATGTCAGATTTAAATACTATATGATATTGCTTCCATTATAAACTTGTATTATAGATGTAAGAAGGCAAGCTCACTAACTATACACATGCTGCCATTTGTTTAGCTAAGCTAAGCAGTGTTAACAAGAAAGACCAGTGAGAGAAGATTCACATATTAATCAGTTTGGAATATTCATCTATTTTATTTGGTTTGCTTTAAAGAGCTAGCACACAAAAGTATAGTATGTCATAGATGCAGAAGAGATGCTATTTTTAATTTCTTTAAGCATAGTTTGTTGCTTCTTGTAGTGAACACCAAACCTGTCTGGAGGAAGATGTTTCTTTAGTGTTTGGGAAAGTCTTTGGAATCACAGATGTAAGAAGCATTAATCAAAAACCCAAATCTTGCAGAAAAGAAAATCATATTTATTTGCACTGATAAAGTTAAAATTTCTTGATAGAGTGATTTAAACTCAGTAAGTCAGAGAGGAAGCACATCAAAACCAAATATTAGAGAACTGTAGCAGAGAGACTGTTGGCATTTTACCTTAGTGTTTCATCTCATCCGGTTTCTCAGTTGCTTACAAGTCTCAAATTTGGTAAATGACTCCAGCAAAAACCACAAATGTTTATGGAAAAGTGGATAGAGGTTTGCCTAATGGCAATTAGAAATAAATTTAAAACCCCAAACCAACAGAACAGCAAAAAGCAAGAAAACAAACAAACCAAAAGCAAGCGGTAAATATCCTCTATGTACCAGATTTAATCTTTCATTCTCATACTTAGAACAAATATGCCATTTCCCCATAGATATAAGCTAATGGTTCTTTCCTTCAAATCCCACTCAGGAGAAATTAAGTTTTAGCAGCCCTTTAACACTAAGCCTTTCACTCATACTTTGGAATTAATACCAAGATTTCAATATACTAATTGAATTATATAGTGTTACGGGTAATATTCTTAACTTAGATCTAGAAGAAAAAAATTTAAACCATCTTTCTCATCTGCATTTCTTCCATCATAACAGCAGAGTTTTATGCTTCTTACCTACACTATAATCATTTTTCTTCATAGAAGTAAAGACAAATTTCTACATCTAGAAACGTTCCAGCTGCTGAAGAAATTTCAGTGCAACTTCAAAATACACTTAAAAATTACATGATACTGGAGCTAGCATAACAAATCTAGTTTAAAATAGCTGATCTATGTGTGCAAATAAAAGAAAACAGAGTATAAAAAAAATGACAGAGTATTACAAAAAATTTAAAAGAAGACTCATCAAAAGTTATTTTCAAAATATTTTCAGAATGCCATTAAAAAGTTGTCATCCTAATGCACCTAAATATAATATGAACTCCTTGATTTCTTGCCTTAATAGTTTGGTTTTATGTTTTCTGTGGTGCTTAGGACAACAGCTTTACCATTTTACATACCATTTACTGCAGTACATTAAATAATAATCTTCTCGGGAGTGTTTCCAAAAGCAACCTTGAATCCTCCAAAATTAAGCTTTGCCAGCAGCTTTCCCAGCTTGGAGCTGACTGTTCAAACGTCTACTTTGACACTGTTTTAGCACACACTGGCTATTACATATATTTGCCCAGCTGAGGTTCAGAAGATAATATTTCTTTCCTTTCTCATAACAAATTGAATTATCTGTGTCTTGGAGAAAGCACTTTTAAATAAACATATATCTTCCCAAGCTCCTCTCCCACTTATTCAACATATGCCATCACTATTGTGAGATAAATCTAAATCAACAGAAAATGCAAAATAGCACAAAACCAGTGTAAACTGTTTCATGCTCTGTCTGTGTTCCACTCAACCAGTCTCAGTTTTTGTCTTTTAATCATTATTAAGTCCACAGCTACTAAGAAAGCTGCCCTGAAAATTAGTGACACAATGAGCAGAAAGACCTTCCAAAAATTTGGAAAAGACAAAAATGTAGAAAAGCATGAAGGTGTATGGAAATAAGTTTCTCATAATGTAACTTATTACTATGACTTAAAGTCACTCATATGACACCCCAGTAATGTGCAGAATTCAGAAAGGCAGCTGACATGGATGAAGAGAAAAATGATGAATTACTGGACATAACCCTACTCTTACAGTGTAATCTGACAAACCACAAGTGCCTTTGTATATTAATCAATTCCCATCAGATAGTTAAGGGAAAAATAGCATAAACTATTATTTGAGAGGAAATATCAAACCAGTACTTTTCTTCAGAAATAGCATAAAAAATTAAGAGTTTATTCTTACGTTTTCCAAAATAAAATTAACCCAGAGTTTTACTTTCGCTATTTTAAATTAACTTTAAAAGTCTAATTGTACTGTGGCTGCATATCTGCTAGACTACTAGCCAAATATTGGAAGGGGGTGGTGCGTGGAGGGTGCATGTGTCTCTGTTTGTGCGCTTACACACAGAGTTTTGAAGGTTAGTGTTGCCAGCCCTTGAGCTCAATTTCAGCGTGGTATTTCAAAACTCTCCAGGCTTACTTTTCCCAATTAAGGATTATGGAAACAGGCTTGGTGAGCCTAGAGGGTTTTGAATTGTGCTTGTCAAATATTAAACAAACATCGGTATCTCCAGGCTCACAAAGCTCTGATTAAACTATGTCTATGAAATTAGATAAATCAACAGGAAATATTATGTGATATATGTCAGAGGTAATTTCATGACAAACAGTATATATGAAAACAGCAACTACACCCTAATGCTTTAATTGACTCAAATACTAAAACTGTATCTTTTCAGGGCAAAATACAATCCACAAAAATAAGATATTTTCACATAGCTTTCTGCTAAATAATATCTATGAACTCTCTCATCTGCAAACCAAATATCCTCATCATGCCACCGGTCAATTAGGTGTGTCTTTACCCTTAAGTTTTTAATTTATGTCACTTGGGATACAAGTCAGTTTTCCTAATTAGAATATATCCATCAAGATTAGAAAGTAGGCTTAGACAAATTTATAATGAATCTGTTTTCAAAAAAATAAATTTGCATAAAGTACATTGTAAGCTAATACAACATTTAGGTTTAGGTTTAGTCTTCAAGGGTCAGGATTCAAAGTTTTCCGTACTGGTGTGTCCCTTTTAGACCTAGAAAAACAGATCCTTAGCATGAACCTGGGTCCAATTAACAACCATATTTTATTGCATCAATGAAATTCATGAAGTAGCAATTTCAAGATTATTAAGAGTATGGACAGTGAAGCAGGTGTTAGAAGAAACTACTGAGTTTTGTGCCATTGACAGTCACAAGCATTTTAATGTATGTATATAAAAACAGACGTAATTTTTTTTTAAGATAATGTTGAGAGTACTACTGTAAGTAATGAAGGACGAGGGGGTTTTTACACTAGTATTTCAACTTCAGTCTGTATCAATGGATACATGACAAAGCACCTCAGGAGTCTAAGTTAGACTGGTATTTTGCAAATCACCTTAAGGGCCACTCTCTCCATTAACACTAGGAGTACAGTCAGCTAATTAAGCTAACTCAAGTAGGTACTAAAGTAAAATATTACTAACCCCCAAGGAATGTATATAATCTTATCTGAAAAACAACCTTGTAGACTTGGTTAGAGTCAAAGCTACACTGCCAAAAGGTGGATAGATAAAAAAATATCCAAATCAGCTGCTGAAATCAGCTCCAGAAATTCAGTGACTATACATTATGCTCAGGTGGGTTGCGTACTTCAGGTTCAGGAAAAGCAATCCTTCATCATCCTGCTTTAGAGTTGTCTTCTATTTAGAAGATTATTTGTCAAGGTGCAGACGAAGAGGTGTAATGGTACATTTCTTTCTTTCTATTTGCCTTTCCCCACCAATAAAAGACCAAGCTCACCATAGAATGGATTCTTGCAGAAACCTGGACTATGCCATTTCTTGAATGAGCATTCTGAATGAATCAGAACAGAGAATTTGTCATTTATATCATATGAGGAATGACCCACTAACTGGGACGCCTGTCTTTCTTTGTTTTTCCCTTGCTTTCATGTCTTTGGTATCTGTATGCATCTTGTAACTCAAATGAGTCCAATTTCAGTCTGGGTTGCAGAACCCAGGAGTTAACATAATTACACCTTCCTACTCCACTCATATCTTTGAACTACTCCATTAAGCATGTTCAGAAACATCCTCCCCTATTACAAGTATATCTCTTGGAGTACTTTTTTTCATTTTTGGGTGTGTTGTTCTCAAAAAAGGATCCATAAAATGGTTTTAAGCTCCAAGACTACTGACACAACTTTAAACCAGTTATAGACAAAAAAGAAGACTCACTACTAAACTGGAAATTAACCTGTAATGATACAACCACAGGCTGAAGAAAGAGCAGCTGAGCTAGCTCTTGAAGTAAGATGTCATTTTCAGAAAAAAACCCTCAAATGATTTTTTTAACTGCAGGGATTTACACAGAATAAAAATAGTGGACTTACTGGTATAACAAAGTGAACTACTCAAAATTAAAATCTCTTGCTGTAGATAGTGTTATTATCAACTTGACTAAAGATGACTTACTACAGCAGAAAGTCTTCAGCATAGGGGTCACAAGCTTTAAATTACATATGTCTAAAATCCGTTTTGACATTTGCAATAGAATCACAAATGGTCATCTGAACATGACAAAAGCCCTCACAGCCGTTTTCTATGAGTTAATGTTAATTTTACTGAGATGAAGGATGGCACCAAACTACAATACGTGATAATTTTATATGTTTAAGTTATATAGAAGTGTGGCGTATCACATCTAGAAATCTCTCTGGATGAGATTTCCAGAAGAGCAGTTGCAGTTCTCAACGAATCCTTGGTACATGTCCCTTAGAGATGTGTATGAGAGCAACTTCATTAGATACAGCTGTGATTTCTCCACAGGAACAGAATTTTCCTTCTACATGTATATATATACACACACACACACACACACACACACACATACACATATATTTACACTCCCCCAAGTGTTTGAGATTACGACGTCTTAGAATACAAGTTAAAGTTGTTTTTCAGATACCTGAGAATCTTAAATTGCATTCTGGTTATTATCACTACTGGTTTGAAACTAGGTGTTACACACTTAGGTAGAAGAGGCAATCCCTTGGGAATTACCTATTGTAAGAAAAACTTATAGGTGCTTGAACTGAGAAACTCTATCTCATTCCTGTAATTTACAGTGTTGCTTACTGCAAAACTTTGCATTATTCGCTTCCTCTGTTATTGAAAAAACTTGTTATTGACAAAATTGTTGTCAGATTGTGGAAGCATTCCAATGTTAATTATTTTTTGTTGGTTATTTTGACTGGAGGCATTTTAATATTGTTTCAGTTGTAACAGAAATCGTTTAAATAGGAGACTTTCAATTTTCCTTACCACGTCACAAAGTTTCACCTAACTGTGTATGTTATCAGCTGAAACTTATTTGAAAAGTTTAACCTTATCTTTTGACTTCTACCACAACACGATCTCAAACAGAGCTGACTACGCTTCAGCATTTCTTAAAACTTTAAATATTATAGGACAGTCATAACTGGTTTTACTAATTTTCCCCAAAGCCACACTTACTGCACCTCTGTGCTGAACTTGTCCTGAGCTCTGGTCAGTTAAACCACCACGCATAAGGCACTGAGGCTTTCCATGAGCCCATTTTGAAGCCACTGCTGTGCAATTGGCAAATGCAAGTATTACACAGACAATGTAAAGTCTGTTACAGTGTGAGCCTCATGAACAACTAGTCTTCCAGTTTGGATAAACAGTCTTCCAATATCCAAACAATCTTCTAGTTTGGATAAAGTAGGACATAATCATAACAACATAACAATAGGGATGGGTATTCTACATTTAATACTTCGAAGTAATTTAGTTTAAATGTGTGAGTAGGACATTAAAAGGGATCTGTAGAGATGTGGTTCATATCCCATGCAAATATCTCTATACAAACAAAACCAATTAGTCAAATTAACAGTTATATTTTAGGAATAGAATTTACTCTATGACACTGAAGATCTCCAAATTCTTAACGTGGTTATGAAAACATTAGTTTAGGCTGATAAAGAAACTAAAACTTTTCATAGTCTAATCCCTAGCCTGAAAAAAATATCCTTAATGTTTCCTTTTCCTTGCCTACTTGCAGAAAATATTTCCTCTGCATCACAGCATGATAAAAGAATCAGGCACATCCCTTCAAAACTGGTATATGACTGGTGGAAGTGGCACTTACTGGAAACATAAGGAGCAGAAAATATTCAATTTAAAAATATTAAAAAGATTTAAACTCTCATTTATGACTGTCTTTTACTGAGGAATTTTTGCTGAGTCTTGAAAACAATATCTTTGGACACCTATTTTCAAGGAAAGCTTTCAGGTTGTTGATCCTAAACTGATAGGAATGTCAAGAAAGACAACTGGATTTGAAACATAACCCATAATTCAATGTTTCCTATCAGGTGCCTAAAGACTCATTTGCTGAGGTGTGTGTTAGCAAGCAAGTTCATGCACCTTGGATGCCTGGGCATGATGGAGGGAATGCATGATTTCAGGACAGGAGCTAAATAAGCTGTGTGTGCTACAACCACACAATTCATTTTGGTAATTTATTTATGCACACCTTCTGTTTATAAAGCTTACATTTATGTGAAGAAAGGGAAAGAGAACAGGCTGTGTTCAAGCAGAAATTTATGCATGAAGGTCTACACATTTTGTTCTTATTTTGGGGGTAATTCTTTGAGGATGAACAGCACCATTTCCAGCATCTTCAGGACCAGGGACTGATTGTCAAAACACAAGCTGACTCCCAAGCTCTGCTTTTTGCATCAGATATCAACAGACAGTTAACCAGCAGGTTTTGATTCAGTATCAGCTAAGAGACATAAATGCAGCTTGCACTAATCTTTGAGTTCATCAGAACCCACAAAACCCGCAAAACCTTCAGCTTCTGCCCACCCATGCAAGACTTCCTCTTCCACAGAAAACTCAGAAAAACCACAATAAATTGACTGAAGCCAAATATAGTAATCAACGAACATTTGGCTATTCCCTGTTTCCAGGTGTGCACCACCATTAAACCCAGTTGACAATTTTTCCCCTGTTAGGAAATGCAAGAACTATCAGCCTAAAGCATTAACAACATCTAATCAATCCTGTTAATTCTATCAAGTCTGTGTACGTATCATTTTTAAAGTGACAAAAAACCCCAGTGAAAGCCTAGCTAAACATCTTCATCATAAACTGCAGCTGATGGAGCTGTATGTGATCAGAACGCTGAGATTAACAGGAAGCTCAAGCTCAGGATTAAATTTCATGCCAATGAGTATGAGGAGCTCAGTGATGAAGATGAAAAAACTAGTAAACTTTCTTGATTCTTCAGTAATGCAAAGAATATATATTCAAATACAAATTTCATTGTGATACAGTAGTGCTACTGTGTTTTGTTCTTAAAAGCTTCACTACAAAGTTCTTAAGCAACTGCTGATTTACTTTGAAAATTGCAAGAGGAATGTTTAGGGACTCGAGAGCCTCTAATAATCAACTCTCAGTATGAAAACTTTGTTTATGAGCAAACCATGTATGCAAAGCTGCTGGAAAACTGCATCTGTCAGGCAATCAAAATTTCTTCAGCAATACAATAGGAAAAATTATATGATAAATTTCAAAATATTTTATTGATTACAAGAATGTGGAGGTAAATTGTAAATATTCTACTGTTAACTAATGCAAGGGGGGTGGATGTAAGTGCTGTGTAATGAAAGAGACAGAAGTTTCTCTTGCTGTGAAGTACCATATCCCATGTTTTTCCTTTCACTTCAAACACTGGTCATTCCCAATATTTTCTGCATGCATAGGGCACTAATTTCCTCAAAGATGAAAATACCATAAATATACAGGACATAGACAGCATTGATTGTAAAAGTATAGAAACTTAGGAGAGGAAATGGCATAAAAAAATGTTGCAGGATGAAGGTAAATAATGGTAATCTTTAAGAAACAGCACTATTTTACAGTAAATATTTAACCAGTTTTTAACTTTCCCATTGAAAGCATAATAGCAACATTCACCTCCCAGTTTATGCTATTGGCTCAGGAAATCCTTAAAGACTGTAGAAGTCCAGGTGTGTTACTCCGACTAAGAAATGTTGCTTTTTTGAGCACTCTGAAACATGCAATTTGATATAAGTCTATGAAGCTGTACTTCATTTCAAATATATGATGGGAAGAAATACAGCATCTGGATTCAGTAATTCTCAGCACATGTAACTCATCCTCATTCACAGTGTCTCAAGTCCCAGTTAGCCAAGGACTTAGTGAACTGAAACAATCAGATTAAGGTAAATCTGTTCTTAACTAAGATTTTGAAAGCTGTTCTTATTCCAGGAATTCATGAGGTGGCAGGCTTTCCTCTGCATTGCTGCATGAACAGATGCTTTGCCATTGTGCTTAATCACCTACTGAAATGCTATATGTGAGGTAAGATGTAAAGTTGACATATTGAGTTCTGTAGCATTAACCATAATGCTTAGGTTAAATTTCCAAATCATACTGTGACTATGTTTACATTCTTCCTGAAATTTTACAGGAAATGCTTTTGTCATCCAAATTTTTTTTTTTTTTTTTTTATAATAAATATCCCTTTGCTTCAGACAACATAGCCTTGTCTCAGCTACTTTATCCCTGTATTTGAAACAAAGGACGAAAAGGAAGCCCAAAATCAGACCTTTATATAAAGACCAGATGGACCCTGAGAAAGTAGAGAATTTTTGAGCAATATCATGAACCTTTCCTCTGGAAATCTTGCTTTCTGGGGCTATTAATAAACGACACAACAGTACTTTGTAGTGAAGGAAGCTTCCTAAACAGATGTTACTTTCTGAGCGTTTTTTCTTCTTTCTTCACATCTTTGTATATCTGCAGAGCGACATAAGCAGCTTTTTAAAATAAAAAAGCTAAATTTAACATTTCCTTCACACGGGCAACACTGCCACATTGGAGTGCTTCTGTAGCACATATTCTGCCAGACTACTGTGTGAGGTAGTGTGATGTGCAGCAACTGAACATCAAATGTGTTACATCTATCATTTGCCTTGTCTAACCGTGAGCAAGTCATGATCATGACCCATCTGCATAAGAGGGCGAAAATAGTACCCTCTGTTTTCCTTACTGATCACTGATAATAGACAATCTTACTAAAATTTCTAAAAATTATTTTTTAAATTTAAAAAAGTATGTGTTTTAATACAGACTAATAGTAGAAGCAGAAAAGCACTTAGCTTGGTAGGAAACCTTGTATTTTGTCAAAACCAGAAGTTTGTGAGAACAAAAATAAGCCACTGCATAGTATGCATGAAGTCAGTCACACTCACCACAGAAAGTAATGTGATGCTTCTTTCTTTATTTTGAAAGTAGAAAACATCCTGTGCCTCTTAGAAATTATCTGCAAAGAGTTGGGAGTAGCAATTTTTTCCCACTCCCCTGCTGCAAAAAGCTGTGTACCTGGTAAGGTATTTGTGGTCTTATCACAGATCAAAATGATTTCACTCTTTTATTAAGAGAAAAAGCCAGCTGATACATACAAGCAGTGAGGAGTTCTTTACTAAGGAGCAGTAAATGTACTAACATCAGTAAATGACTGAACTTCAAATGTCTACCAGTTAGAGGGCTTAAATATGCCAATATATAGATTTTTAAGTGTTCTTTAAGCATTGAATTAATTTTCTTATTCTGCAACAACCTTAGTTAGCTTATTAGATAATCTTTGGATTGTGGTCATGGGTATTGATTTGGCATTTAGAATTTTGATTGCATTAGATCCTGTATCACCTGTTTAAAATCAGAGAGTAAAATGACCAATATTAAAAATATTACCAACAAAATATTTGAATTGATTACTCTGTAATTCTCAGCTGAATATTTGCAGTTGCAAGATTCAAGAACATTATAGATATATATATATATATATGTATATGTATGAAAGTGGGTACTATGTATGTACAGTGAAGAACTACAAATTTTATACATTAAGAGGAAAGTATTACAGTTTCTTTCAAATAAGTCTGCTACTAAAAGGGAGGAAACAAGTTATTAGAGGATTATCAGGGCTAACTTAATTTACAGGTGCTATGAATACTTTCATAGTTTTAATATTCCACACAATATTTTCGTCTTAAGCCACATCAAGAAGAGAAAACAAAGCAAAATGGGTCAACTGACCATGAAAGGGTATTGAAATGGATTAAGAAACTTTATAAAAACAACTGCACAAATATTCCTTTTTGTCTTAATAGGTAAATGAAAATAAATTTTGATAGTAAGAATACACAGAATAATATCACCTTTCTTAAATAAATAGTCTTACGAGTGTTGACCATCACATGGCACATCATAACCAGCATAGGACAGTATTAATTCAGCTAACATCCAGAGTTAAGATGTCAGCTGCAATAGAAAAGACTGAAAGCCTTTTTTCCTTCATCCTGTGGATTTCATAGCTTGCCAGCTAGGAACAATGTAGACCAGGAATCTTTTTGAATTCTCTCAAATATTTATTGACCAAACAGTCAAGAATGACGTTGGAAAGAACCCTTTGGGGAGTTTTTGGAGGGTTGTTGTTTGTTTCTTTTTTAAAAAATGCATTTTCTTTTTTTTTCTTTTCTTTTTTTTTTTTTTTTTTCTGAACTACGCAAGTTTGGCCTGCCTCGTTGACACAAGAAACCAGAAAGCTAATTACATCAGCAGGTTGTTTTCTAGACTTGAGTCCTAACTCTCAAGTGCAAGTCTTGACCTGAATTCCTGCTATCTGTGAATTATCCACATGGTATGATCCGAAACAGCAGATACTAGAATGAAACTAAATAGTCAGAAGAACTGCTGTTCAGGTAACAGCTTCACAAGTAAGCTAAAAGAAGGTTGGTAGCAGGTTTTTCAATATAATGCCCCTTAAATTCAATTTGTCTTCTAATTTGGGACAACTACAGCTTGCAAATTGTCTTTCCAAGATGGTGAGAGGGAACAAACTGGTAGTCAAGAGATTCATATAGGGTTCATTTTAACACTGAAAGAAAGATCTCTCAAGGAGAAGCTGGGCCTACTTAGAAAAATCAAAAACAATTTAGAAAAATAGATATTTCTCTTCCTTCAAGATGTCATTTAGATAAACTGAAACTTCCTTTTCATTTCCAATGGAAACTACAAACTACTGAAAATAGCTGAAACTCTCCTCTCAGGTGATATTAATTATGGAAGACTTGGCATTAACAGGCTTGCAATGGCTGATGCTAAACCAAGCATGCAACAGCGGAGCTTTGCCTGTCTTTCACTTCCTGTGAAACATTTGAAACTAGACTTTGGTCAAACAATGCAGACCTCACTGGTTTATTCTCAGAGTTCTTCAAGTATAATTCTGCCAATCAAAATACCATACAAGATACAAATGCTTTTTCTTTGCTGTTTACAGAATATTTATTGAACACCTTGGAAATCACCACTATAAAAACTTCTATTTTTAGTTTGCTATTCCCTAAACCAAACTAATTTACTTGACTTAGTAGACAACACTTAAGGAAAGAAAAAGGAAATACTTTTTTTTAATACAACTACATTTGCCAGAATTTGAAACCACTTTCTGTTATTGTGGATTACGAATGAAAATAGGTTTTGAATCTTCATAATCAATTAATGTTCAGGAAGTATTTAACAAGAATATATTAAGAAAATTTAATTAGATAACGATTGCCTAACTTCTTGTGATGTTCATTTATAACATGATGAAAATATTCTTACAATTATCCCTATTGCTTCATATATTAAATGCTCTATCACTATATTTACCTTCCCATAACAAAAGATTTCATTTTCTTGAAACATGTTATGGCCTGACCTCATAAATTCAGAAAAAAAGAAAATACAGTTAAAGAAATCTTCAGGGGTTTTTAAGTGATCTGAATTTTGTGCTAGTTAATGACATGCAATAGTATTAACTTAATTTTGTTACTTAACTCTGTTTTATAAAAAATATTCACATTTTAATCTAAGTGTTTTGCTGCACTCTCACAGTGAGAAATTGAGATGCAAAATCAAAAGGACACGGTTACATCATGAAAAAATTCACACCACCTTCTGGTCGAATCTGTGCAGTCACTAAGAGTAACGGCAACATAATTCTACTTCAGTATTTTCTCTAAATATCTATTATATCTTCTCTTTTATAGTCTTATAAGACAATAGACAAAACCCCCAACCTTCTCCCCAGCCAAGGAAGACAAGAAGCAAAGCATTTACTTTATGTCATAGACTTAATTTCTAGATAAAGGCAATATATATATTATAATTGTGAACACACGTCACTTCTCTTGCTTAAATCCTTCCTTAAAATTTTCACATGCAATAATATCTAAACCAAAGTTCCTCTTAACAGGTCACTAGTGTCCTGGGATCATTTTCCTTCATCTCTAATATGCTTGGCAGCTTCTATCATTTCTTTCATTGATGAGATTGCAAGCTTGTAGAGATTGTAATTTTATTTGCATGTAGTCATTGTACAAGAAAAGTGCAGCTTATGACTGACAGTTTTATGAATAAGTATCAACTTTGTATCTTCATGCAAATAAAATGCAAAAATTTTCAATGTTACTGATTTATAACTATTATATTTATGACCTTTAACAACCACCTAAAATATTAAATATATCTTTATCATTTGAATTTAGTAACTTGAGAACAAACTAATGCTTTTTAATGTCACATTTCTTTTCACTAAATTTGTGTGGGACATTCTTAATGACTTCTCTAGATCATTTGCCTGTGCACAAAAACCTGGCCAGTGGTAAAGGAACATAGTTTTAAATAATTATAAAGAATCACAGTAGATAATATTCACTTTTCACTTTGAGAATTACAAGTCATTGATGAGGCAAAATAGCCAGATACAGTATTTGGCTAATGGAATATAAAAAACCATCCCTTTAATATGCATTGTTGTGCAATTTCTAGATGATTATAAGCAACAGTGGTGTAATCTGAGATAAATTTGTATGAATTAATGAAAAAACTGCATTGTCATATTAATGATTTAAAGAGTAGTTTGTCGAGCTGGATCAATGTATTGATTTAAACACGTAGGAATGTTCTTAGGCAGCTTCCTTTTGCTATATCAAGAATAGTAATTTTAATGGAGTAAAACACAATACAAGATGATTGATTGTCTGTTTTTGTCATGGAGATCAATTATTGTGGAATGTGAACATAGGAAAATGAAAGCATTGTTGTATAAGCTGTCCCTTGAGTCTTTAGTCATTTTCATGTATTGTTTGCAGACTGTGGCATAGGCTAATGCAAAATAGCCTATGTAATAGTAAATAAGGCATTCTGCTGAAGCACAATAAGTTTCCTCACCAACAAAACCTGCCTTTCAAAAAGTCCGAGTACTGTCTTGCCTTTTACATATAAAATGTGTGTTTTAATCTATGCCAAAAGCAGCGCAAACCAAAGTTTGCATAGCTATTATCATTACATTACATTTGTAATGAGAGAACATAATGAAAGATGAAAAACTTTATTTAAGCCATAATAGAAAAGCTGCTCACAAGCAACACAAATTAAAGAGTAATACATTTAATCTTAGACAGCTGGTAGAAATAATTATATTTTTATTTAATTGTCAGTAATTTGTGAATGAAGCCAATTTTTTCTGTGTGGGTTTTTTTTGTAACTCAAGATGAATAAAACTGCTGTGTTAGAACCATCATACAAATGGTAAAAATGAAGAAAGTAATGAAAAATTATTATTGTGTGGTCTGCCTTACAAACAGTGAATGATACAATTTTGTGCAAGCGATCTCTGTCCAATAGATTCAAATAATGGTCTATAACAAGACACAAGCATTCTATATTCAGAGGTGTTTTAAGTGGTTGAATTTCTAATAAAACAATGCCATTTTACAATGAAGTCTCAGTCTTATTGTGAATGCCTTCTGGGCTTGAATATAGACTCTTCTTCTAGTGCTGTTGTAGAAATCCATTGGTTTCCCTTTAATGAGGTTGTTTTAGAAACAATATTACAGAGGCTGTGAAAAAAATTAAAAAGAAAATCAGATAAATCTAGCAGTCCACCTTTTATGTCTTTCTCTGATTCACTGCTACTCTGTCTGCTTGGAGACAGAAGACTTTATTCTAGATACTGCTATCACCTGGTGTTTGCTAAATTGCTGTGAAATTGTTGCAACAGCTGTTTGTTACTGGGGAAATATTCACTTCATAGTGCTGCAATAAACTGATCATTGCCAATTAAATGCCCATTAATTGTGTAAGCAAGGAATACTGCCAGATGTTTACATTAGAAAGAAAAATATCCTTTGCTCTTAATTTTTCTCTTATAACCCTCCCCTTGCATGTGGATAATAACATGAAAATGTTTCATTTCTTGACTATTCCACAAATTTGGGGTTGAGAATTAATCAAATGCAGTCTCCTTTGGTGGTGAGACCTTGGAATATGTGTAGAAGTATGGTAATAAACATTATTAGGACATATAAATAAACCAGAATGTTTCATTTAAAACTGAAATATGCATAAGTGTGTATGTATATATATGAATATTATACACAGTTTTCTATTAAATTTATTCCAAATGTTTATTGATAGATTTAAAGTTTCCAAAACAATTAATTGGAAAATAGGATTTTCAAGGAATTCCCAAACACATCTCCCCACCATCCCCTACCAAGACATACACTCTGTACAACCCCAGAAATTACGGAGGAAATTTCTGATGGAAATTTCTGTCTTCTATGTCTTGCAAAGGTTGCCCTTATCATCTGAATTATTAAAGGAGCTTGGAACAAAGGCTGCCAGTATGGTGCAGGACCATGTTCCCACAATGAAGGCATGAGAAAACGTGGCTGCAATCACAATTACATAAATTTCTTAACCAGTGTTCACAAACCATGGAATCACAGAACCCTAGAATGATGTGTTAGAAGGGACCTTTGAAAGTCCATCTTGCCTAACTCTCCTGCTGTCGACAGGGACACCTAGTTCATACTGTTCAAGGCTGTGTCCAGCTTTTTCTTAAGAACAATGATGGGCCATTCAATTTCTCTAGGAAACCTGTTCCACTCTCTTACTACCCTCGTCATAAAGATTTTTGACTTATATGTAAACTAAGTAATATATGGAGAATCATATAAAATGGTTTCGGTTGGAAGGAACCTTAAAGATCATCTGATCTGACCTTCCTGCCATGGGCAGGGACAACTTCCCTGAGAGCAGATTGCTCAGAGCTCCATCTGACCTGGCCTTGAACACCTCCAGGTGTGGGGCATCCACAACTTCTCTGGGCAACCTGTGCCACTGCCTCACCACCCTCACAGTAAAGAATTTCTTCCTAATATCTAATCTAAATCTTTCTTCTTTCAGTTTAAAACTGTAACCCCCTTTTCATATCAGTATAGGCAGCGGTAAAAAGTCTTTCTCATAGCCCCTCTTTATATATATATGAAAGCTGGATCTGCTTGGACAGCCCTCTCTTTTCCAGGCTGAACAACTCCAGCTCTCCCAGACTATCTTCCTAGCAGAAGTGCTCCATCCCACTGAGCATCTGCATGGCCCTCCTCTGGACCTCCTACAACAGATTCACGCCTTTCTTGTGTTGCAGATACCAGAGCTGGATGTAGCACTACAGGTGGAATCTAATGAGAGTAGAGGGGCAGAATCCCCTCCCTCCACCTGCTGCCCACACTTCTTTTCATGCAGCCCAGGACACTGTTGGCTTTCCGTACTGACATCACACGTTTCCAGGTCATGTGAAGTTTTTCATCCATTAGTACTCTCAAGTGCTTCTCCTCAAGGCTGTCTGTGACCTGTTGATGCCCCAGCCTGTGTTGACACAAAGGATTGCTCCAGCCCAGGTATAAGACACATGGGTCCACATGGGCTCGCTCTTCAGGCCTGTCAAGGTCCCTCTAGTTGTCATCCCTTCCCTCAAGCGTAACAACTGTGTTACTCCTCTCTGCCTCATCTGCAAACAATTTTATAGGAAAAATTGTTACCTGCATTCTTAGTCATGCACATACCAGAACAACCATAAAAAATACATTGAAATATGTACTTTATAGCACATAGTTGTCATATTAAAAAAATTCAAAAGTAGTAGATAAAATAGCCAAGTTACTGACTTAGTTAAAACAGCCACAAAAATGTACACCACTATGAGAGTTAGGCTAAATTTTTTATGCTTACCAAAACATACATAACAAGCCTTGGATAGACAAGTAGTTTATAAACTCAAAACAACTTGTCTCCAAATGAAATTTCACTAAAACACTGAGCATAAAAAGTAGCCACTATTCTGACTGATTATTAAATCCTTCCATCCAGCTCTTGAGTATTACTTCATAATATTCACAGTCCCACAAAATATAACATCATAATTCATAATATCCACAAAATAACAGTAATTCATCATCATCATTATATTATAGACAGCCCAGATTTGAAATAGCATATAGCCAAATATTATATGCACTATTTATAACAGAAGTGAGGCAAATATGACAGCAAAGAGCAGTTTTTTCATTAAAGTATTTCAGCAAAGTACTATGACAACCAGGAAAGCCTTTAGGATTCCATAGGTGAGGTGAATTTATCCCATCTTTTCAGGCATAAAATTGCATCCTGTCTTTACTTACTGAAACATGAAGTAACTGTGATACCATCGAGGAAGGTCAAAACACAGTGCTTCAAACACTGATAGGTCCCTCTGTAATTGTAAATATAAAATGAGATGATTTTCTGCTGAAATACTTCTGTAATCAGTTCTTACTCAAAATTTATTTAACATTAATGGGACAAAACTGAAATTTTATTCACAAAACTTATAAAATTGTGATTTTCTTGCTAGTTTTAAATTAGAATGATGTGATCACATTCAGTAAACAGTCATGGACAAATTGACAGTTCCTAATCAAGAGTTATATACACTAAAGTTTTAAAATGGCTCAGTGAACAGACCTCAATGCCATATGAACCCAGCTCAAAAACAGAGTATAAACTTTCTCCAGAGATGAATAGACAGATTAGAAAAATTTAAATAGATTTTTTTTCCTATTTAGAAAAAATGTATTTTCTTTTTTTTCTTTCTTCTTCACCTTTTGTTTTGGGTTTTTTAGGGAGTTGGTTGACTGGTTGGTTGGTTAGTTGGTGGGTTGGTTGTTTTGAGGGTTTTTTTGAACAGCAATTAGTACATGAAGTTCTTAGTGATTGTGTTAAATAAAAGCTTAGAAAAACTTATCACAATTATCACTTTGGGGGTCTTTTTCCTAACAAGACATGACTCTTTTTCCTAATGCAGGGTTAAGATATTCTTTCACACTGGCTAATATATAAGGCCAGGTGGGAGCTGGTCCCTTCTCCCAGACAACAGCAACAGGACAAGATGCCACAGTCTTAAGCTGCACCAGGGAGGGTTTAGGCTAGACATTAGGAAAAGGTTCTTCACAGAAAAGAGTGATGGGGCATTGGAATGGAATGCCAGGGAGGTGGTGGAGTCACTGTCCCTGGAAGTGTTTAAGACTGGACATGACACTCAGGGCTGTCTCGGCTGGTGTGGGGTGGTAAGATGCCGGAACCTTCCCAAAAGCGTCTCCAGAGAAGTTGCTCTTGGTGTGGTGCAGCAGCTCACAGACTCACACACACACACTCACCAGATAGCTGCGACGGTGAAACACGAGAAGCATCTTCATTTGGGATTCCACAGGGGGGTTTATTGAGGAGGGTCCAGGAATGAGGAACAGCAAGAGTGGTAGCCACAAAAGAACCCAGGGACGAAGATGAAGAACAAAGGACTGTCCGAAGGTTTTGTATGGGGCAAATAGGGGGCGGGTAGAGCATCAGGGCCAATGGTTTGAGGGCACAGGGGCGGAACATAGGCAGGGTCAGGGTCTGAGGGCCAATGGGGAAAACCTGGGAGAGTGACAAAGGAGGAGGGGCCAATGAGGAAACAGAGAAGAGAGGATTCTTTGGAATCAGGAACATTAATAAGGTATGGAGGGGCAGGGACATCAATAACCAACCACAGTAAGAAACTGGGATAATATTTGAATAACTGGAGCGAGGAATCCTGGGGGAAGGCTTGCTCACCCTAACCTTAGGAGCAATTATCAAATCAAAGGTCTTCCCACCAATGGACCCTGCTGGTCCTTGGTGATGCAGGCCCACTGGCATCCACACAGTGCCATGGTCTAGTTGACAGGGTGGTTTTGGGTCATAGATTGGACTTGATGATCTCAAAGGGCTTTCCCAACCTAGCTGATTCTGTGGTTTAAACAGAGAAAGGCCATATAAACTTTTAGAAAAGACAAAGCATCTCCAAGCAAGTAGGCACAGGAATCAGTCTACTGATCCCCTTCTTGACAAGGACAAAGAAAAAGCTAGCAAAACAAATTGTTTACTTTTACTGTGAAATATCCTAAACAAAAATAAACCATGGAAATCCAATCTAATGAAAACTCTCAAAGTATATTGTGGGGGATGTTTTTGTGGGGTTTTTTTTGGTTTTTTCTTTTTTTTGTTTTAAAGCACCATATAGTAATATGTATCCAGATAAACTCTGAAATGTCAAATTGCCCAACAGGCATGAAAGCACATAAGAGCAGAGATTGCTGGGGGCATATGTATAGCCACACATGTATATATGTACACACACAATACTTGTCTATGCTCCCTATGTACATGTGCTGGATGAATGCTGAAGGAACTAAAGAGATAAAAACTGGCTAGATGAAATATTGTTTATTGCAGCATATTGAACCCCACACTCCTTTTGGAAGGTGATCACAAGACACAGGCTGAGCTGTGGAAGATATAAGGCAGCAGCATCTGGCTCCTTAAATATCTCCACGGGCACTTGTAACAGCATCTTTGAAGTTGTCTGTGCATCTGTCACATGTTTAGTCTGCTTATTGACTACCCCAGCTGAGCACCATTTTGATTCTTTCAGACATTGAATAATCAGAGAATAAATCTCAGGAAAATCCCTTGCAATATCATTCGCATGTCTTCCAAAATGAATAAGGAAACAGAACACTTCTTCATTCCTACATCTGACTTTTTTTTTTTTTTAACTGATGTTAAGCCTTTCATTTAACTACTGTCTCAGTGTGATCATGCTTTGCACAGTTTTTTTTCTGGATTCCGGGTAATATTAGTCAAGAGATAAAAATAACTATCGATCCCTTATCTAACTGCAAAAGTCATAGGAATTATTCTTTCCACTGATACAAATCACAAGTTACAACGTTGTGGGTGTCCTAATGGATAAACCACTGCAGAAGAAGATGTTTTTCTTTTATTTTTTCCCTTGCTATTTTAGTATTAAAAAAATCTTCAGAAGACTAATTCTGATTAAAAAAAAAACCAAACAACTAGATATCAAACAGAGAATGGGGACACTTACAAGCTGTTGCTATAAAAAATGAGCATTTTAGACTATCTGATTTCACAGTAATGGTCTTAAATCAATCAACAATACATTTTCATCTCACACATACTTCCTTCTAGGCCTATGAAAAATTAACTAGGGCAGGGTTGGTGCAGTTGGAATTCCATTTTCCATCCACATGAGTCAGAATATTCAGGACTTAGTTATTGACTAACTGGCAAGTTTTACCAAAGCAGTAGGATACAACAGGAAGTACTTTACTATAGAATATGAGATTCTGGGCACAACTGAAAAGTCTTGGTAGAGAAAGTGTAGCCAATTTTAAGTGGAAAAATCAAAGGAAAAAAGGTTGTCCCTTAATAATAGTTGAAGCTCCCTTCAACCAGAATTCCATTTGAATTGAAAATTGGTTTCTACAGAAATAACCTCAGAAAAACACAGGAGAAAGACAATAGAGGGAAATAGAAAGATGTGTTAAAAGAAATAGAGAAAAAAGTGTGTGGGGGGGGAAAGTTATCTTCTCTGCTAAGTTAACAGGAGTTAACAATAAGGAGGGAGGTAAAGTATCCTCAAATGCATAAACTGTAATCAGGTCTAGCATGTTATATTTAAGAAAAAGACACTTCTCTAGAGCTTTCTAAAAATCACCTAATTTGAAAAAATGACAGAACAACCTACAGAACAGGTATTTAACCCCACCTCTAACCAAACATGTGAAATTTTTGTACTTGTTAGTAAATCTCTCAAAACAGTGAACTGGAAATATGAAGTAATTACCCTGCTATTAAATACATCTTTTTAATGTACAGTCAATATTTTTTTTTAATATTTACACTAAAAAGCCAACTATGTATATGCAAAATATACTAACATTTCAAAAGGCATAAGATGCACAAAAACAATTCACAATTATTTTCATCTCTCTTTCCCATGTGTTTAGTTTCTCTAGTTTCTTAATTTAGTTTACTTTCTTTTACAAAAAGAAATATCATGTCCTTCACTTACAAATTTTGTCTTAAATTAAGGGGACTGAAACTATTTTCATTCTATGGAGATATGGATAGGAGAGTGTAGTTTAAAATAACTCAGGTTGGAGGGAACTTGAGTGACTCTCGAGTCCAGCCTCTTGTCCAAAGTAGAACCACTTATGAGATGAAAACAGGTCATTCAGAGCTTTATCTAGTCAGGTACGGAGAACCTCCATGGATAGAGACCTCACAGCCTCTCTGGAGAGTCTCTTCCAGTGCCTGACTGCCCTCAGATTAAAATTGTCTCCTGTCGTCCTTCCATGCACCAGGGCAAAGACTTTCACTTGTTATCTTTTTTATTACACTTTCTTGTAGTTATTGAAATGCTGTGGTTAGGTGGGCCCAAAGCTGTTTGTTTTCCAGATTCAACAAATTCCATTCTCTCACCTTCTCCTCCCACAGCAAGTGATCCAGTACCTGATTATCCTATGGTTCTCTGATCAATATATTGCTCATATGGCAGATCCCAGACTGGTTGTGTTGGTTTTGCACAGCCTGGTTTTTAGTAACAGGGGAGGCTTCTGTGAGAAGCTGCTGGAAGCTCCCACTATGTCCAGCAGAGCCAATCCCTGATGGCTGTGAGGATGGACGTGCTGCTGGCCAAAGCTGGGCCAGTTAGAGAGGTTGGTAACACCTCTGTGATGACACATTTAAGAAGAAAATCAAAACAAAAGAGGCACAGTGTTTTTCCTCTAGCCAGAGAAGAGGAGGAGGTGAGAACATGTAAGGAAAACAACATGGAGACACCAAGGTCAGTGCAGAAGGAGGGGCAGGAGGTGCTCCAGGCTCTGGAGCCGAGGTTCCTCTGCAGGCCGTGGTGAGGACCCTGGTGAAGCAGCTGTGCCCCTGCAGCCCATGGGACCCACGGGGGATGCAGAGATCCACCCGCAGCCCCTGGGGGAGGTGCCCACGCCGGAGCGGGTGGATGCCTGGAGGAGGCTGGGATCCAGTGGGAGACCGGGTGGAGAGAAGGGCCCTGCTCCCAGGCTGGAGCAGCCTGGCCTTGGAGGACTGCACCCTGTGGACAAGTGATCAGGTCTTGGGTGACAAACTGACCAAACCCCCACATCATGTCCCCTGTGCTGTTGGTGGGAAGGAGAGAGGGCATGGGGGAAAAAGATGTTTTTAAGGGCTTATTTTACTTCTCCTCCTCGGATTTTTTTAGTAATAAATTCACTTTGTACTTTTAAGTTGAACCTGTTTTCCCCCTGGAGTGTTTTCTCATAATCCTTATGTCAACTCATGAAGCCTTTGTTAATTTTTTCTCTCCTCTGCTCAGCTGTGGCAGGGAAGGGTAAGTGAGCGACTCTTGTGGGTGCCTGGTGTTTGGTCAGTGTCAAACCATGACAATGGTCTAACAGGTGTGGGGTGAAGGGAGAAAATCCCTGCCCTTGGCTGACTGGTTATGCTCTCTTCAATACAGCTCTCTTCAACAATGTGTTAGTAGCTTCCTTTGCAGACAGAGGACACTTGTGGGTGCCTGACAACATCCCTAGAAAACCTTGCATTACAGCTGCTCCACAAACAATCAATGTGCAGCCAGTAAAATTGTAGGCACTAGTAATGCAAATCCATACCATATACAACACAAAAAGCTATACATACTATCAAAGCAAAACCATCCAACTAATTTCACCGGTGCGCAGTCTCAGAATAACCAGGTTTTATGTGCTGTTCTCCATATAGTTTGAAACACTGACCAAGTTGCAAGTTATCTTAGGTCTCTGATTCTATGCAGGCTAATGTATATTATATGTATGCTTTGATGAACTTGCTGTTTATCCTTCATATATAATAACAAAGAAAAGTTAAAGCATACATGGCACATTTACTTTCAGCTTTAATTGAAAATGAGATAACAATACAAATGCTCTGACACTGCTTTTCTATTTTAACCTTGTCAATTTGAAAATCATTTAACAGGTGTGTTTAATCACCATTAGCATCCCACCTTGAACACACTGCATCTTGTACTGTACTGAAAAGCAAAGCCTCATTATAGACAGCTGTACCCTATGGTGCTACTTTGTATGTAAATAAAACTGACAGAATAAAGGAAGACAGAGAATGTGTAATTCATTTGTCTTTCAGGACCTCTGCAGAGAAGACACAGTGCCTGTTACTGAATCTTATTCAAATAACATGGAAATATTTAATAGCTAGTGTCATGCTCAGCACAAAAGATAAATGTTGACTACATATATCATCATATATGATGAGAACACAGCTGACCTGATACATCCAGGAGTTCCAGCACAGCTTTACACAGAGAAAGGAACTCCATTCAGCAAGTGACATAGCTGCACAACCACAGTGAGTGCCCAAGGTGAGAAATGCTCTCAAGAGATCCCAGTTCCATTGCAAAGCTTGTTACATCATGTACTGTTGTCCTGGAAGAAATTGCATTTGGAAATAAAGATACTTGGTCCTAAACCAAACCAATTGTTGACATGTATTTATATTCGGACACAATATTTTCTGCCTGTTCCTCTTTTTTATTGTCTGTTTGGATTAAAAGTTCATAGTATCTACCCAGAGAGGCTATTTATTCCTCAAGGAATAAAGAATAATTTTTTAAAGTAAAAGTAACTTTCTGCTCCTGAAACAACTTTTTTCTAGCAGATATTCTGCCTTATTTCTGTGTCAACAGGTGTCATTTTTTGCTATCAAAAGCTAATTGGCTTTGTACATGTTAAAAAGCCCACAATGCTAGGCATTTAAAAAAAGGTATTTTTTCTTTTTCAAAAAGAGAAATACACTCTTCTATTTCTAGAAAACTAAACAATATTGTCAGGGCAAGTTTGTCCAACCTACATGTGCACCCGAGCTTGATTCAGAAACTGAAGTGTTCTATGAAGAAGCACTATGGAAGAGGAGTGGGGATTCAGTTATTTCTCAAGTAGTTATAGGAGTTTTTCTGGAAGGAAAAGAATTTTCACTAAAACCATTTGATGTATACACCTTACATCATACATCTAGATCTGGTAAAGCCTTTCTACTCTCTGCAGCTCTCTGCCTTAAAACAGTGTAGGGAAACTTTGCCCACGGATTAAAAAACTACAAAATCATGAAATGGTTGTTGGTGGAAATGTCTTCAGGAAATCATCCATTCAAATCACTCTCCTTAAAGCTAACTCACTTAAAGCAGGTTACCCAGGACTGAGTCTTTCAGGTTTTTAATATCTTTGAGCCTAATTACTCCTAAATCTTTCTGAGTGAACTGTTCAACTTTTTAGCCATTCCACAGTACAGAACTGTTTTCTGAGGTTTAAATGGAATTTCTTGTATTTCAGTGTGTGTATGCAGTCAGGAATCAGAGGTTCAATTTCCAATTGTGCCAGAGTCTCTCTGTAAATCACTTTCTGAGACAGGCTTCTGTGAAACAGGAAAAGTAGTACCTACTCACTCAGACTTGTGTCATAGGATATTTCTTTTTGATTTTAAAATACTTACTAAGCTCTGAAAACTTAGCTGAAATAAAGAGTTTTAACAAGACAAAAAAGAAAGTTATGACATCCTTTGTTTCCAGGAAATGGTATTTCAAAGATGGTCAGAAAAGAGATTCACAACTCTTTTATAAAAAAAAAAAACAGAAAAACCATTCCCCATAAAACCATTGTCCAAAAAACCCTAACTCCTTGCTCTCCAGTAGATATTTAACTTGTTCATTCACAGTTCTAATGCAAACAACATTGTCAGAAATAGAAAAAAATGAGCAGGTTATTTTGCTAGTTCATTCACTAAAAAAATCTTTAGAATGAACAGTTTTTGATTCTATGTAAATGGTCTAAATAGCACACAAGTTTATTATGGTATCTAACAGCTCAGTATTACTATCTAAATTCTATTTCTAAAGTTCACATTCTAAGAATTTACATTTTTTAAAGTCAGATGCATAGGGCAATGTGCTTACATATGTAATTTGTATACATATACATTACAGTTGCATTAACTGTATTTGCAGGAAAATGTAGCCTACTCTCCTCTGTTACCCTCCTCCAATGACCATTCCCTCCTGACTTTGAAATATCTGTATAATGGCATTGAGGCTATGCTGGAAGTCACTAGGTGTAATAATTCAAGAACAGCTAAGGTGGGTGAGTCCCACTTCCTGGTCACTCCCTGGCCTATGGCCTGAGTCAGGGTGTGATTAACTCCCTACAAAAGTAGGTAAATCAAGAGATACTACCCTGCAAATTTTTAATTCCTTCATGTTATATACCAAGAGCAATGTAAAAGCATTAGTTGTTAGGGCTGCTTTTTCCCATTTTGACCAGCTCAGGTCCAAGTGACCTGCAATCTATCTGAGGTGGCAGATCAAAGTAGAACAGTAAAGGAAAATCAACAAACTTCATACAGAGAAAAAAAATGGTCAGTGCTATACTCTCACCCATTTAATTTTCAATTTGAATAAAAGTATTTTGGTTAGTTATGATGACACTGGAACTCAAGCCTAAAATTAAGTTGAAATTTACACTTCTGGACCATTTTCAAGTTTTTCGCTTTAGCTGTCCATTAATTTCAACTTATCAGTCACATATACTTGCAGAAGAATCAGGTTTTGCTTGTGGGAACAGAAGAAACTCATTCATTGAGGGATACAGGCAACACTAAAAAGATGGTTTGTGTGTGAAAAATAACATGATGCAAACTGCAGATTACTATTACAATAATAAGATATTTTCTATTTTATGCACCAAATAAGATCTTAATTAGAGTCGTTCATGTAAATTAGGTTTATATACCTCAAGTGACAAAACTTCTGTGAATACTCAAGGTGAAATTATGACAGTTTTATTGATGAAACTGAAATTTTGCTATCACGCACACGGAAAGGCAGCTTCTCAGATGAAAAGGCTAAAAATATGAGGTGAAACCATAAAATGATTAGGTATTTTTACAAATTGTAAAAATGTTATTATTCTTCCTTGTTCAGATTCAGTTGCACAAGCAAAAAAGTTCACACTGCTGCTGACACAAGTTATATCATCACTGGGAATTGTGACACTGTCTGTATTTCCGGAATAACCATCATATTGTTTCCATTCATGAATCTGTTGCCTTTCCTCAAGAGGGGATGTTTTATTCTGAGCACTCTGCTCAAAATCAATGGCCAAATAAAGTACTTCTCAAAGCAGGAAAAAAAATTACAGGATTTGATATTTGCTAGATGTTATTTTTGCGCATAAGAAGCTAGAAGGACAGAAAATAATTTCTAAAGTTATGGAGACACCTTAGAAGGTTTTTTGTAATCTTAGTACAAATCAAATTCACAACATCAATAGATCCTTCCTGTGCTATATAATTACATTACAGACATTTAATTGAAACTAAATAGAAATGAAACTTTGCCTAGCATAGACATGTTCTGATGGCAGAAACTCAGCGGGAGGGCACTAGCTTATTAAAAATGTTCTTCATCTATCTAACACTTCAGGAAATAAATATGGAGTACTCTTTGTCATGTAAAAGCATCGTAACTAGAAAATTAAGATTTTTTTCAGTTAAATATAATAATAAATAAGTTGAATTTTACAAATATAACCCACTGAATTATAAAGGTGAAAGCAAAGGTTTATCTTTGGGTTTGGGTGAAACACCCCCACATACAAGCAGACAATTTAGTTGTTAGCTAGGGAAGCAACTGATTTTACTCACATACAAAATACATTGACTGCAAAAATAAACTCTTCACTTTAGTGGGTAATTTGATATATTACTTAGGGGAAGCAATTTTAAAAATTATGTATTGACTTGAAAACTCCAAGGCACACTTCCCTTCCAGAGAGGACCATAAATAGTTTCTAGAAACAGGATTGTGTAGGAGTGTGTTTTGCACATAGAGTTTCCAGTAACAAATGTACAGTAACAACTTTTGAAGAGCAATACGAAATTACTCTGAAACGTTTTGAAAACATAGCTAATCCAACAAAACCCTATTGTCCCCTAAATTCAAATTAGAAGGTATTCTCTTTTAATTGTGATATTTTGAATCTGTATATCTCCCCAGAGTTCAAGTTAGAGAATTACCTAAAGTTATTTCTATATGCCACACTAACATTTATTCAGAGATGTTGCTAGCCAAAAAAAGAGAACCTTCTTAAAACATTTAGTCAGTTTATATTAAGTACAAATTATATTTCTCAGGGAAATTGCAGATGTGCACTCACACATTGCATTTCTGTGAGTTGTCAGGAAGGGGTTAAACACAGAACTCAATTTCAGGGCGAAATATCACAAAGTTGCTGATCTAGGAACTCTCTCCTGAGGAGGCAACATATAAACTGCACCATTTACTTGCCAATTAATCCAAGGAGATAACATTAACATTAGTTCCAGTAGGAGATGCTTGCCTGCCCACTTTCCAGGTGGTAAAAGTCAGGTTTGCAGCTACCAAATACCAGGACGGAGGAAATAAATGGGAGGAGAAATTAAAAAAAATAATAATTTAAGGATTTTTTTCCTATTGTTTTCTTCTGTATTGGGTCTGCATGACCAAGCTGTGGTAGCAGGGATGCTACAGGGATGGCTTCTGTGAGAAGCTGCTAGAAGCTTTCTCTGTGTCTGGTAAGTCCAATCTGTGATGGCTCCAAAGATGAGTGTGCTGCTGGCCAAGGTTGGGCCAATTAAAAATGGTGATAACACCTCTGTGATAACAGATTTAAGAAGAAACAGAAAAAAAGTTTTTGCACAGAGGTAATTGAGGCTAGAAAGGAGTGGGATGAGAATTTGTGAGAGGTGTCTGCAGACACTAAGGTTTGTTGAGAAGGAGGGGGAGGAGGTGCTCCAAGTGCCACAGCTGAGATTCCCCTGCAGTCTACGGTGAAGACCATGGTGAAGCAGCTGCACCCCTGCAGCTCGTGGAGGTCCATGGGGACACAGAGATCCACCCACAGCCCATGGAGAAGACCCACACCAGAACAAGTGGATGCCTGAAAGGAGGCTGTGACACCATGGAAAGCACATAGAAAGAGGGTCCGTGAAGACCTTGAAGATGGCACTTTGTGGAAGAATAACCCATGCTGCTGCAGTCTGGGGAGGACTGTTGCCTGTGAGATGCTCTCACACAGGAGAAGTTCATGGAGAATTGTCTCCCATGAGAGGGACCCCCAGTGGAGCAGGGGAAAGACTCCTCTTCCTGAGCCACTGAGGGAAAAATGATGTATGATGAATTGACCATAATCCCATTCCCATTTCCCTGCACTGCTGGGGAAAAAGGTAGAGCTCAGATGATGGAGGGATGGAGGGAAGGTGTTTTGAAGGTTTTTTTTTACTTCTCACTATCCTGTTTTGATTTTGTTAGTAATAAATTCAATCTGTTGTGTCCATTATGGTATTTGGTGAGTGATGTCTCCTGGTTGTTATTCAACTCATGAGCACTTCATTATACTTTCTCTTCCCTGTCCAGTTGTGGAGAGGAGTGATACAGTAGCTTTGTTGGGTGCCTGGAATACAGCCAGCATCAAATCAGTACATTTTCAAAAGGAGACCCAAATATCATCCTGTCTTGTACTATGCAAACAAGATTCATTTATCACTAAAATAACTTAAAAATGTTTAGCTGCTTACAGGAAGGGAAACCTAGCCAATCCCTAAAACCATAGATTTGCCCTAACAAAGGGATGGTGAGTCACTGCATACAGCTTGGAGAGAAGACAAATAATAATATAGTTCCCACATGTGAGATAAATGTTTACACATTTAAACTTACATTTATGCTTGCTTGCCTGCTTAAGCCTCATAAGAAATGCTTTGATATGGTAAAATGAATCATATACTCTGTTCAGTACTCAAAGCAGCCCACATTCACCTATCCTGTTTGAAATGGTTCCAAGCATGTGAAACAGGTAAAAATTTAATACCTGAGGTGCATCTGGACAGCTCTCAATAGCTGTGAGGAAGTTTTGATTTTCACTGCTATTCTCAGTGTGAAAGCAGTTCATAAGGAACTGTTCAGAAGAAACCACAGCCAATAGACCTCACTGGTGTCTAAGTGACCAGCAGAGACCACAACAATAGCAATGCAAACCTGTCTATTTACTTGAAAAAGGAGTCTTTACCTCTCTCTCTATTTTTATCACGTGGATATTTTTATTTTTGTTAGTTCTATAATGTGTAGAAAGGGACATAAGTAGTTTTAATTATTCCATAAGTTTTGCTAAGGTTTTTGAAACCTCCAGGTTCTGACTTTCTTCACTTTTATTCAGGTACAATTTCTTTTCCGAGACAAAGGAAAGTTTTTCTGAATGAAGAAAATAGGATTGGCAGAACAAACTACAGCTGAACTACTAGCTGACAGTGAAATTCACTGTTGACTCAATAAAATTCTTTTTTATATCTAGCAGCAAAGTTTTTTATTCAGTTATTGAGTTATTTTTCTTCTTAATGATCATATCACAGTATCATTTTTGTTTACTATTTTGTGAATTGTCATTCTATACAGGGGACCTAGCTAAATGAAGAAGAAGAATACAGACTGCTGTATTCAAGACCCTGTAGAATTATTGAAACTTTTAATGAACCAATGGCTATCACACACATTCATTGAAACTCAATTTCTCCTGGCCTCCCTACACTGCAACACTTCTAGGAGCCAAGTCGGTTTTGTGATTTCTATAAACAATGGAGAGCAATTTTTCAAGAACAGGTTATGCTGTTATGAACAGGTTATAGATATATATCTGAAGATGGTTCCAGGGTACCATTCATGCTAGGGTGAACTGATATTAAAGGAAATGGAATTTTTCTAATTTTCAGAAGTTGACAGAGCTGCCAGGGGAGCAAGAACATGTCCTTAAAACCTAAAGAACTAAAGAACAGGCTGAAAGTATAAAAAAACTACTGTAGTGGGAAAAACTTTACGAGGCAAAACTTGATCATGGTGCCCCAAAAAAGCATGATACTTCAGCTTAAGAAAATCTAAAACTTCAACACTTCTGATAAAGTCAATCCTAATAACGTCTACCTTAAAAATGCTTCAAATAAGACAGAGGACCATAGAATTATGACAGGTCTTGTTAGTCTCTATGCAAGGCCAATGATACACAGAAGTGTTTTAAGTATAAAAAAACCCCTAAATTTCTGTGTGGAGAATCACACTTATCTTTTGGTACTGTGTCATCTGTTGCAGTATTTATATCTCTACTGTATATCTAAATGAAAAAGTGAATATTCAGCAGTTTTTCTGTTTTCCTTTCTTTGCATATTTTTATGTATATGTAGTCATCCATAATAACACCATCTTTGCTTTTATTGCTATGGCTGCATGTCATCCATTAGCAAACAAGCTTCACTGCATAACTGTATACATCTATTTGAGATGTATTACTGCATCCTGCCTTCCAAATTACACAGTAACCACATTAAACAGTTAAGCTTTATTTTTTTTTAAGAATAGGATAATTTGTAAATTGACAAACAGTAATCATCTTACATTTGAGTCAAACAGACATTCTCCTTCAGCTGAACTTTCTGATGACAATCTTTCAAACTGACAGATTAAAAGTGATTCATAGCTGTCAGAATTGTATAGTTTGATGAACAAAATAAGAATAAAAACTTTACAGATAACTGTCTGTGAACTTGCATGGCAAGTTTTCCTCCTATACCCACTGTCAGTTAAATTAATAATGTCATAATCTATCTTCTCTGTCAGGTGTAAATGAATTTAGCATGTCAATAACTAGATTGCAATAATGTCTTGCCTATATTTAAGAATATATATTGATTTCACACTTGGTACAGAATACCACATATACGAGCCCCATACTTTTTTGTAGGATGGAATGTCAAATAAAGGAAACTTGTACAGTCTTGGGAAAAAGTAGTAAAAATGAAGGTCTTGGAAGCTATCAAGGTATCCAATGCTTTTAAAATCAAAACTTTCACCAATAATGATCCTATGTTGCTATTTTAACTGTGTCAAGTTGTGGTGCAACTAGCATTCCTTATAGAAGTATGAGTTTATTATTATGCACTTTAAAAAGTCTAGATAATGGCAATCAGTGAAAAGGAAGTGATCTCCAAGAATTAAAAAAAGAGAGAGCTTCCACAAAATTTAAATTACCAACATAATAATTGATAGAATCACAGAATATCCTGAGTTGGAAGGGACTCAAAAGGATCATGGAGTACAACTCCTGGCTCTGCACAGGACAGCCCCAAAAGTCACCACATGTGCCTGAGAGCAAGAGAGTTCTCTTGCTTCTTGAACTCTGTCAGGCTTGGTGCTGTGACCAAGCTAAAACTGCCCTGATACAACTTCAGGCCATTCTCTTGGGTGCTGTCACTGGACACCACAAAGAAGACATCAGTGCCTGCCTCTCCTCTTCCCCTTATGAGGAAGCTATAGACTGTGATGCGGTTTGCCCTCAGTCTCCTCTTCTCCAGGCTGAACAGTCCAAGTGACCTCAGCTGCTCCTCAGACAGCTTCTCCTCCAGTCCCTTCATCATCCTCATGGCCCTCCTTTAGACACTCTCTAATAGCTTAATATTGCAGTGCCCAAAACTGCCCCCAGCACTCGAGGTGAGGCCGCCCCAGTGCAGACCAGAGCAGGACAAGCCCCTCCCTTGCCCAGCTGGTGATGCTGTGCCTGATGCCCCTCCGACACGCTTGACCCTCCTGGCTGCCAGGGCACTGCTGACTCATGTTCATGTTGCTATCGACCAGGACTCCCAGGTCTCTTTCCCACAGTACTGCTCTCCAGTGTCTTGTTCCCCAGTCTGTCTGTACATCCAGAGTTTTCCTATCCAGCACTTTCCCTTGCTGAACTAATGCAATTCATGATTACCCAGTCCTCCAATTTGTAGAGGTTTCTCTGCAGGGTCTTTCTGCCTTTGAGAAAAGTCAACAGCTACTCACAGTTTATTATCATAAGCAAACAAACCTTTGAGTATAAATCCAGGTCATTTATGAAGATGTTGAAGAGCACAGGGCCTAACATGGAGCCCTGTGGAACCCCACTCGTGACAGGTCACCAGTCTGATGTCACCCCATTCACTATCACCCTTTGTGCCTGACCTGTGAGCCAGTTGCTCACCTATCCCATAATGTGTTTATCCAGCTGTGGGCTAGACATTTTATCCACAAGGATACTATGAAAGAGAACTTCAAAAGCTTTACTAAAATCCAGAAAGTTTACATCAGCTGGCTTCCCTTGATCAACTAGATAGGCATAAAACATCAGATTTGACAAGCAGGACTTTTCTCTCACAAGTCAATGCTGAATGTGACTTATGTCTGCGTTGTCTTTCAGATGTTTTTCAGTACCTCCCAGAATTACCTTCTCCATAGCTACTAGGCATGGAAGTGAGACTGAGAGGCCTGTAGTTTCCAGGATCCTCCTTGCCCTTCTTGAAAACTGGGAGAACATTCACCAGCTTCCAGTCAGTTGGGACCTCTCTGGATTCTGAAGACTATTCACAAGTCTTTGAGTGAGGCCTCATGATGACATCAGCCAACCCTTTGAGTATTGTCAGATGAACCCCATCAACCTCCATTAACCTTTAGGGATCCAGCTGAAGCAGCAGATCCTACACAACTTCAGGGTTAACTGGGAGTTTATCATTCTCACAGCCATGCTCCTCCAGCTCAGAGTGCTGAGACACTGTTGGTCCAGCACCTGTGTTGAAGACAGAGGTGAAGAAAGCATGAAACATCTCTGCCTTGTCAACGTCCCTGTGTGTGAGGTGACTGTCCTCAGGCTGTAATTGGCTGATGCTATTTCTGCACTGTCATTTGGTATTAATGTATTTTAAAAAATGCTTTTTATTGTCACCCATAGTACTTGCCAGCTCCCAGCTGAACTTTGGTTCCACAAATTTTCTCCCTACGGTGGCAGCAGTATTTCTGTATTCTTCCCATGTCACCTGACCTTGCTTCTACTGGGCATACACCTTTCTTTTTGGCCTTAGCACCAGAATAAGATCCCTGTTCAGCCAAGCTGGCCTTCTGCCTTCTCTGTTTACCTTCTGACCTTTTGGAATTGCCCTTAAGAAGTGATGTTTAAAAAGTGACCAGCACTGATGGACCCCAACAATTTTAACAGAATTTTCCCAGGGCACTTTATTCATAAATTCCCTGAGCAGTCTGAAGTCTGCTCTCTTCAGATCCAGAGTTTTCCTGGCACTTTTCCTACTGTCAGCAAAAATTTTAAATCCAATTGATTCATAGTGGCTGCAGACAAGAGAGCTGAAAATCCCTAACTAGAAATCTCTCTCAGTTAACAAGCAGAAAAACAAGGAGGGCGTCTTTCCTAGTTGTATACTTAGTGAGAATACCATGAAGTTATCATCCAGGTGTTTTAGGAATCTTCTGTGTTTGTTTGTGTCAGCTGTGTGGGGTTTCCAGTAAACATCTGGCAAACTGAAGTCACTCATAATGATGCTTCTTTACCATATATATATAAATATATGTGTGTATATATATATATGCATATATATGTATATATATACACACACATTATATGTATTTATATATATTTATACATTTTATAGGCATATGTCTGTGTGAATATATATATGTGTGTATATATGTAGGTATACTGAAAGACATATAAAATCCATTCAGTTGTAGATGCTTTAATGTTCCCTCAAAATGCACTCATTTGATTTCTAGTGAGACAGAATAAATTATCAGCAAAACATGAGCACAATATAAATTTAGAAAAGTGATTTTCCCTCTCACTTTATGAGTTCGAGACAAAAATTTAATATGAATTTCACCATAAAACAAGCTAAGTCAACAAAATAACTGCTTTAGAAATCACAGTGTTCATGCCGTACCTTAACAAGCTAGCAAAAGCTTGTGATTAGAAATGAGAACTGTGCTGAACTTTCATGCACTTCAAGATCAATTTCTAGATTTGTAGCGTCTTAGTACAACCAGGTTTCTCTAATCCATCTTTTTATTAGTCTGGCTCAAATCTCTTTCATGGGACATAATATATCACTGCAGGAAGAGTTTGAATGCTCTCACAACACTGATTATTTATCTAAAATAGAAAAAACCTTGCACATATGTGTATACATACTCATATACATGCAGTGCTTAGTGTAGCTACAACTAAAATTTTTGTGAACAATAAGTGCAGACTACTAGTCATATTAAAATTCTAGTCCTAATTATGAGATTTTTTTATTTTCTCCCATGATAGTGTAGAGCATTTGAGAAGTTCCTGTAATGGCTATTCTTAATTTCTTAAAAGACTTTTCAACCAAAATTTTTGACAGAAAAGATGTTGGGTTTTGTTTGTTTGTTTATATATACAAAAAACCTGCCCATTTCCATCCTGGTTTGTTCAACTTGGTACTATTACATTGAGTACAGAATTCACCCATTTCTCTTCACGCCTGTAAGATATGCCCATGGGGCTAAGGCTGACTTTATAATTCTTCTGTCATTCATATATTAGATGTATGGTTAATTTGCATCAGACAAGAGCATTAATGAAATGAAACTAAATTTTCTTTTTGGTTGTATATATATACTGCAACAGAAAGAAAGAGGTTTGGGGGTTAGGTTTCTTCAAGGCATTTTCTTCCCTTTTGTTGCAATGGAAATGGCATTTAAGAAATGGATTAAGAGACAGTGCCTTGGCATACTGTTGGAATGATTCAGGGGTAGGGGGGAAGTAGTGTGATTTTGGCAGTTTCTTAGCTGGAGGTGGTTCAGTCTTTGTCCAGCTTGGAAGGGAGAGGGTTGTAGTGTTTGGCACTGAGCTTCTCCTGCTCAGGGGTTTGGCGCTGCTGTGAAATTTCCCCGGCTGCCTCTTGGTGAGGCCGTTGCTTATAGGGAACTATCAGTGGACTGGGACTCTCTCTGCAGCACCTGTCCTCGCTGGGAGAGATCCCCACCGTCTGCATGGGTGTTTCCAAGGGAAAAGACCAGGCCCCCACCTTGCCTCTCTCTCTCTGGAGAGAGCACCTCCCAGCTGCTGGTGAACTGGAACCTCACCAGGGCTACCATCACCAGGTTACCACACCACATACGTGAGAGCACAGGGAAACTGAGCCTCCTCCCTTTCCCCACCACCTTCCCTCTCTTTCCTGGGGCCCCCATAACCCTTGTGGAGGCTCTGGGTTTGCACTGGAGCACATCCTGAATCCACAGAGGGGTCTGTATCTGCATCTTCTGCCTCCACATGAGCCAGCAGTGCCCTGTGGAGCTGCGGGGGAGTCACTGCAGTCGTGGCCTCTCCAGAAACCATCAGCATCCCCTGCCTATGGTCGTCATGGTCGTAACTACACCAAAAAGGGAAAGTGCTTGACGGACAGGAAAAAGCTGTTACTGGGTTTTCTTTTTTTTATTGTTGTTGCTGTTGTTGTTTTGTCTGTCTTCATAGAAACACATAAAAAAAATATGTATACATATATACATATATATGTATTCCAGTAAGGAATTGTTTATTTTCCCATATCTTTGCCTGAAAGCCCCGTAATTTCAAAGTTATAATAATTAGGAGGGAGAGGGTCATCTTTTCCATTCCAGAAAAGTTCCCACCTTCCTTGGCTGACACCTGTCTTTTAAACCAGGACAAAAGGTCAAGACATTTTTGAGCTTGAACAAGAGATAATAAAAGTTTTAATAAAGAACCTTCTTTGAGAGCAACGTGTTTGGTAACTTGTTGATTGCATACTCTTAACATTTCTATTCTCAAAAAATTCTAGTAAATACTTCCATAGTCTAAAGCCCACGAAGATTACTATATATCTTATATCATCATTCCAGTATCCATTTTACCTGAATATGTACAATGTTTTTCTATGGGAAAAAAAGAATGCTGTAATTGCTTATGATATCTAGGAATTTGCAGATCTTGACTGGTAAAGATTTCAGTACCTGAAGCATGTTGGTCTGTTAGTTTGTATGTGTCAAATGAAGATATGAATTAAACACTAAATCTGGTGCAAACTGGTATGAAGTGAATGGATGCAAGAACTAAAGTTAATGCAGCAAAAGAGAAATAGAGGAACTCAGCCGTGCAGTCATTGCAAATGACAACAGAAGAGAGACAGTCACTGCTTATGAAAAAGAACGATCAACTCCACCCAAAAGAAAGGTAAGAAACTCTCAATAACCTCTCAATTCTAAATAACCTGTACAAAGCATGAACTTCCCATTTCTGCAGTCACATTGAATTCATAAGGTGGTTAGTTGGAAAAGCCCTGAGTATAGTGAAGAGTTGTTTCTATGGTAAATATTTTTCCCTTTATTTTCTCTGTTCAATCTATGTCAATGTGAATATTGACCACATCTTCTTAATTTTTCAAGTTTTGTCACTGCTTCCACGTAACCATGGAAGTTACATGCTCAGATATAAATTTCATGGGAACACAAATATTTTATCTTAAAGATTTTAAGCAGCGTCAATTTTTAAGAATATTTAATGGCTATACTTAAACATTACTTTAAAATCACCAGTAAAAAATTTCAAGTGAGGGTGAGGTAGTCAGATATCCAGTAGATTACATGATAAAATCCAAAACGGTCATCTCAATTTAGCACTGCCCTCTAGAGGTGATATATCTTTTTGGAAAACTAAGCCTTATTACAGAGGATATTAACATTATTCATTTAAGTTTAATTTGTTGAAAATCAACCCTGTCCAATTTATACATACATTCAGACATAACTTTTAAGTTAAAAGAACCCAAACAAACAGCAAGTAGATCTTGAAGCCTAAAATAGTACTTAAAAAAATATTACGTTAGTTATGCAAAAAATTATTTTCAATCAAACAATCTGAAAAATAATACTTGAATAAACAAATTGTATTTCTTTATCTGCACTTAAAGAACAGTTTGTAAAATTATATTTCCATTTTGAATATAGAAGCCCTGAAGCTTTATTTATTCCAGAAAAAGGACAAAAAGACATGTCCTGCACCATAGTGATCTGACATTAAAACAGAAAAAGGCACAAGTAGGATGTGAAAAAATGAGGAAATCAAATTCCATGACAGTTTCTCCAGGAATAACGAATGTTCATTTTGAACCCGAAAACCAAGATATTTTTATTTGCCTTTAAAATGTAGTTTAATTTCTATTCTTTGTTTTGCTAAGGATAAGGAATTATTATTCAAAAAGAAAATACAATGCCTTTTTTTCTACAAGAGGAGAAGAAGCCAAACGTGTTTGTATTTAATAAGTTGATTGCTGTTGGTATAAATTCATATATTACTAAGGAATACTTAACTACTTAAAGAATGGAAAATGCTAGCTGAAAGTAATTGCTGCATAATTATGTGAAAAATTAAGTTGATTTCACTCCTTTCTCGTACTCCATGCTTCTTTTCTGCAACCAGAGAAGTCAATTTTTTTTTTGTTAACAAATGTCTTGGTTTAGGAAAGGTGCTCACCAATTTAGTATTCCTACTGAAACACTTCAAGCCATGGGCCCCATTCCCTCCTCCTCCTCCTGAAGTGGGCTGCAGAGGAGAATTGGAGATACAAAAGGAAAAGGTTATGATTTGAGATGGAAAAATTTACTGGAAACAGCAATGATATAAGAAATGAAGAATTACAGCAACAATATTAATAAAATATACACAAGGACAGTGAACAATTCACACGTGAAAAAAACTCCACCACATGGGAACCTACAATATGTGAACCACTTCTGACTGAAGAGACTCTCTTCTCCCAACCTCAGGAACGGCATGAGGTCGTACAGAATTATCTCTGTGTTCCAGGCATGCCCCTTCCTGTCTACTGCAAAAAATTGTCCCTCTCCTGGCCCAAACCAGGACAGCAAGCATTTTCCATAGACTTGAAATTAATTGTAGAAGCCATTATTTGAAAGCAAACTCTATCTAAGATAAAGTTTTGGTTTGGGATTTTTTTTTTTTTTTTTGCATTTTCCTACAAACATCTGCCAGTGCAAAGGATGCTGATGTGTGACAAAATCTTGCCCTCTCTCAGACTCTCTCCCTCTTATGGACTAGATGATTATTAAGGTCTCTTCCAACCCAAACCATTCTATGATACTAAGATAACCTTTCCCAAACTAAACACTAGATTGGGAAATATTTTCCAACAATGTTTAAACAAAACCCCAACCCCCCTACCCCCTAAAAACTCCCCAAACCCAAAAATCAACCAAGAAGAAAACTAAACCAAAACTAAAAAACCTCTAGAACATGTAGCATCATAAAAGAATAGTTTGAAAATAGCCTGGCTTTGCAGTACCATAGTGGAAGAGTGAAAGATATAAGGAAATAGATTTGCACCTTCAGTCACATCAGACAATACAGCTTTACTAAGACCAGTGTGCCAAAAAGTAGGTATGAACACAATGCAACTGTCAAATTTTTTTTCCAAAATATGAACCAACCATTGCTCTGGCCTTGTGATAGTCCAATTAGTTTTATGGGGCAGGGGTGGTGGTGAAGGTTTCTGTGTGTGAAGGTTGTGTGAAATGTCCTTAAAAGTTAAGCTGAACTACTTAAACTAGTGGTTATTTATAGCTGACCAACATGTCATTTTTATTTAACTTAAATTGATCAGTTACACCTGTTTCAAGTACTCAAATCTATTCACAAATTCATATTACACTAAATAAATATTTGCCAAGGATTTTCAGTGTGTCTAACTTAATATAAAGCATGTTTCTCAAAGACAGAAATACAGATTTTTTTATGAATCTCACTAATTTTTAGGGGTACTTCAGGGTGTACCATTTCCAGGGCACATATGGTCATTTATGATTGGAACAGCAGTGTAAGTTACCAACTGTATATAAAATTAATTCATACAATATATTTTCTATATAATATTTCAGAATTTGCCATGATGTACCGCAATACATCTCTATTGAAGAAAACCTGATTTTTAGTTGAATGTAACATTCCACTTGAGGAAGTTATTCAAGTTGAATATTTTAATCACCTTAAAAATGGGGCTACAGTGAGACTGAGAAGGAATTACAATGGCAGTCATAAATCAAAAAGTGTGATGGACATGTTCTGATAGAGACTTTAAAAAGAGCTTTTATTTTCAGCTTGAATTTACATTACTTGAACATGACAATACTAATGGACAGGCAACTGTTCAATGAATTTAAAAAGGAAAATCCATATTTTCTTCTTCTTCAGTCTATTGTAACCTCACTATAACATGATAACTAACAAACAGGGAAACAAGCCTTGTATTGAAAATGATGTTTGTTTCAATGCAGAACCAGTCCAGGATTCCAGGATCAGAACAGGCTTAACCAGCTGGATAATCAGTTTCCCAGGTCCTGATAAACACATACTGAAAGCTTTACAAGTAAGCAGAAACAACAGAAAAATGTATTATGTGTTCACAAAAGATGAACTTGAATTTGCCTATAACCAAGTGTAAAGTGCAGGACTCAGCCATTCAAGCATGACATTTAAAAACTTGAGGCTTCCTCAGGACTGATGTAGATTTTATCCAAGATTGGTCATCAGGTGTTTAATATATCCATCTGTTTGGAAGTCTGACTCTAAATGTTTAATTTCTTATTGAGGACAACAGAAAACAAAAAAAAGGAGGTGGGTGCTGAAATGAAAGGAATAGGTATCATCTTGGTTTTATTCTTTTGTTCCTATAACCTGGATAGTCTTTGTCAACCCACATGGGACAAGATGTCCTCAAGGTTGTGTTTCTGACTGAAAAACCTTTACAACAAAACAAAATAAAACAAAGCATAAAAAAACCCCTCTAACAACAACAACAATAAAAAAACCAAACCCCAAATCAACCAACAGAAAAAAAAAAGGTGCAACTGAGTATATTACTAATGGTACATTGTGAAGACTTAACATTTCTCCATTTGCCTAGTGAGTCCAGGCTGACCAAGAATTGAATATCATGAAAACCTATATGCAAGGAGAGGATCTTAAATGTCAAAAGTTTTTATAGAGGTCTTATGAATATATATAAATATATTTGACTTGAAATATGTCATTTACTTTTAAAAAATCTGAAATCCAAATGGAAAAAACAACAGATAAGTCACACATTAAAAAAACCTCACAAGGAAAACCCCCACAAACCTTATTAAATTGTCTGTATGAACTGCAATTAAAAAATTTAATTTGCTTGTATCACCTTCAGAAGTTGGAAATAAAAAAAAGAATCTTCAAACTACTGCCTACAAATGGTAGTTTTTATTATGTACCTTTTCTTCATGTTGCTAAGGCTAGCACCAGAAGAAACAATGATAAAATAGAAGGCAAATTATTTTTGACCTGTATGAAAAAAACATGAAGCTCTGGAAAATTGTCAGGAAAAGATCCATTCTTATAAAAATTCTAGGTCAGTTTTTCTGCCAGGAGATCTGACTATAACTCATCATTCCCCATGTTTATTTTATTTGGGTTTGAATGAAAAGATCAATTAGAACCTTTTTTTTCCCTCATTTCTATTCAATATGAATGGCAATATTAGTACAATCTTGTTTGTATAAAACCCTCAGTAGTTAAAATAAATTTAAGGAAATCCCAAAGCCAAAAAGACACACAAGAAAACCACACCAAAACACCACTATGTAGCCTGTGAAAGAGAGTCAGTCCAGGGATAAATACAAAAGGTAAAAGTATTGTGTATACGCTGAGTTGACCTACTGCTTTACAGGTCAAATTTTCAGAACTAGCCTCCAAAACTGCATGTATTTGCTGTTTATGCACATAATCATGTAGCTGTGCATTCAGATCAGGCTGTCAGGTGCACGCAGCTTGTAGATGGACAAAATGTTCATGGTATGCTCCTCTTCAGGGCTTAATTTGAAAAGATGGACCAGAATGACTGTGGGGTGTGTGGGAAGCAAGAAAACCACACAGTCTGGCTGTTTATTCACATAATCTCATTATTAGTAAATATTTCTTAAATGGAACAGTTCAGCCTTATAAGCTCTATGAAAAACATTGGCAATTATCATGTCTGCAGAGAAGTATGAGAAGAGAAAAGACCAAACAACTTGCCTATTGCCAGCATTGGCAGAAGCAGCAGAAATGTACCAGAATCCTTCAGAAATCCTGTTCCTTTCTCTACCAACTGCTCCATGAGAGGAAGGATGAATTAAGCATGACTCTTAGTACTACTGCCTTCTATCTTCAGGGGTTACAGCAGTGTGAAGTGCAGCAGTGCCAGGACTCTTGCATGCTTTTTCTAGAACAACGTAAGTTCAGGGATTTTGCTTAGTCACATAATCACAGAATGGGTAAAGTTAGAAGGGACCACAGTGGGATCATCTGGTGCAACCTTCCTGTTCAAGCAGGATCATCCTAGAGCAGCTATTTTGATATTTATTTTTATTTATAATGTGTTTAATATATCGATATTTCATCATGCTCGGCCTTCCCATACTCCAAGAAAAGCCAGGCTCCCTCTCAGGCATTTGGGGAACTGTCCATCACTCTGCATCAATGACCAGAATTGAGAGAGCACAGAAATATATTGCAAATATTTGCAAATACACTAATACAGTTACAACAAATTGGAAAATCAGACAGTGTGTCAGACCAAAGCAGAATTTTCACTTTATTGATGAGGGATGCTTGATATATTCCTTTTTTTGGTCTTGAAGTCATGATGCTTCTTGTTCTCTTCACCCAAGCCCTGGGCCATTTCTGTACGTATTGTTCCCTTCTGTTGATATTCTATTAAACAGGTATTTTGAGGCTCAAGACACCTGAAGATTTTGCATAAAAGACTTTTAGTCTTGAGAAAATAAAACGAACACATCCAGAACACTTCTCCAAACTCCTCAAAAAATAGTGTTTTAAGTAGGGCTGTTTGAGCCTGCACTTAATACTAGTTTAAAACATATGTGAGGGAAATTTTTACTACTAAGCACTAAGCATGAACTGCCCATCTCCTGGCAGGTGTGAACACCTCCAAACAGTATGACTCATTCTTCAGGAGATTTAGGAAATGGGATCCCAATAAAAATTATCAAGTGCCATCTTTGCCACTGTTAGCTTTGCCTAGTAGGTCAATGTAGTGATTTTTCTTCACTTCAGAATCTACCTGTCACTGGTCTTCAATCTTATTTTCAAATGCAAAGTAGAAGAAGTTAAATCATTCCGTATTTTCAAGCCATTATGACTGCAAACTACTGTTGAAAACTCACACTAACAACACACTTGTAGGTGGACAGACAACACAAAAGTTCATTTCAAGTAGACGTACAAACACATTGGATTTTTCTCATACCTTCTTAAAGAGGTCATCACCTCCCCTTCCTGGACACCATCTCATGCATTTTCTGCACAGGTCTCATGACACTTTGCATTATTATGAATGACTGCAGTTAGAACCTTCAGCATCGTATTTGTGGGTTTCATCTAAAAGTTCAGGAAAAAGTCCACATGGCACTATGGAAACAGCCATGACATACAAGAGGAATGGAAGGAAGAGGTGACAAGGACAGGTAGCATAAAATCAAAATATTTAATTTTCTTTCAGAAAAGTACCTTACTTTTATTTATCAGTTGTATCTAAAAATTTGTGATTTAAGGATCTAAAGAAGAGATTTATATTAACAAATGCTTCACTTATTCTCTCAACCAAGCTTTCTTCATCTAACTACAAGAGACTAACAAAACTGATTTGCTAGACACAATTTGCAATAAAATAGCTGGGGAATGTTTTCTCAAATTAAATTAGTGACGGCAATCTCAGAGAGCTATAGGTAATGAAAACATTCATGAGTGTGCATGTGACAAAAAAAACATGTGCTTTAAGCCAAACTTGCTTTTCATTGCTCTTTTGTCACATCAGATGTTTTTATACAAAAACATAGACTGTCCATGTATTCACCACATCTGGTGTCCCAGTTTGGGTTTTTAGTGAAAACATACAAGAATGTGACAAACTTTGATTGATTAGCTAAAGTGAGTGACAGCTTCCTTCTAAGTGCCTAGACCTGATAGCGTGCACCAGCGCACAGGAACCCAAAATGTAGGTGTCAGCCAAGTGCAGCAGTGGCTCACGCTAATTTTCATCAGGAGATCCAATCTTCACATCCTGTTCACATAGACACATAGAGCTGAGCTCTGGGTTATTCCAGAAAATTGTCAGAGCCTGACTTTTATTAAAGCTCACTTTGGCTGACAAAATGCTGACAGTTTCAGAGAAAAATGCCTATAATGTTATACAGTGTGAAAATGTTAACCAGTAGGCAATGAGTAATCTTTAAAAAATATATACTGTTTGGAAACTAATGTAATCTTCATAATATCAGTAAAAAATAGCATGTTAAATATGTAGAGAGAAAAGCAAATTGAGTACGATCTTTCATGCTGGGTCTTGATAGTTACCCCCTCTTTGTGAAGAAATTGTATAGTTTAACAAAACAGACCTGGAATAGATGGGCATATTAACAACACACA
>VZTJ01006413.1:8389-38296 GCA_013397795.1 Orthonyx spaldingii | reverse complement strand
GGGGGGGGAAAGAAGCAAAAAAAGGCAATGGAGCAAGACAACAGTAGAAACTTAAGCGGAAAGCTACAACCCTGCTTTCTGTGAAAAGAAATAATTCTTCTGTCATGGAATAAAATACTCAGGTGAATAGCAGGAGTTTATTCTTTTAACAGGAAAGCCTAATAGCAGAACTCTAAATTCTGTAATACACAGGATATCTTTGAAGGTGTTTGTTTAGCTGACATGGGACAGGTGTTTGGCATGATACCTGCCACAGCAAATACACACAACTTATTGGTGCTTTCTGCTTCTCTGCATGTGAATGAGCCCTGTTACCCCTTGGCCTCTTCACACATAGTCCAGAATTTACTGTTGTGGGATGGTACTGTAGATATGCCTTACAGCCTGCTCTCAGAGGATGTTTACAGAAATCCTTATATAGTAAAACTAATGGGTGACAGAACCAGAAAGGTTTGGGGTTGGATTTCTTGAGACTGGGCTGTGGAGGAATTTCTTCTTCTAATGCAAATTTTGAAATAAATCTCAAAGAAAAAGGATGGTAAATCTAGTCTCTCAACCTCTTTTGTAGTGGCCATCACCAATGTTTTCTATCTTTGTAACCACTTTTCCACCTTGTAGTTTTGGTTTTCCTGTTTCATCCCTCTCCTCAGTTTACTCCTTATTTAAAGTGCCTGGATCTTCTTCAAGACAGTTTTCACCATACATCTCCTCTAAATCATTGTGTCAGTGCTGCAGGGTCTTTTTATAAGCAGCAGTTGCTAAAACATCTTGTTCAGTTGCAGCTGGCAGAGATAATGGGGGACCCTCTTATGTCAACTACTGTGCAGGGCACCCATAAAAGAACACAAAATCATTCTCAAAAATGGTGTCAGTGATAGGTACAATAGGAAACCAGGAATATCAACCCCAAAAAGTGCTTACATATATGTGTGTAATGATCCAATTAATGAGAAATACCTTTGCCCAAATTAAGGTGCAAATGAGACCATATGCCAAAGTCAATAATACAGATGTTATTTAACAATGAATGTGAGACAGAGAGACAGAAAGAAGTAAAAAGGTGTGTGGGAGGAAGGAGAAGGAGAGAGAGAGAGAGAGTGATCAAGCAAAAGACAATCACCAGCAGTGGCAGTCCCCTTGGACCTTCACCCCGGTCTTCTCAGTGGTGTGGATCCCAAAGTTGTTCAAAACTTTTTATTATTTATACATTTTAGCAAACAATAGAGTTAATACTTATTGTCTACAGACTTCTCTTATGCTATTGGTTGAATTATTCCCTTGCCTCTAATGCTAGCTAGTCCCACGCTCAGTCTTTCTCCTCTTTTGGAGGAGGATAGTGGATCCTCCTCTGGGATCCTGGATTGTAATGTCCCCCTACCAAAATTACATTTTACCCTGTCAGAATGGATTTCAACACAGTTTCTGAGTTGGCTTTGCTTGTGGCCCATAAATTCTGCATCCTTTGTGTCCATTACCAATGGTACATTCTTCTCCCCAAGTTTGTTTGTCTATAGTATTGTCAGGCTATATCCGGACAATAGTACACCTTTATCTTACGTCACGTTCCCACTGTGGTGGCACAACTTACAGCCCAAGTTGCAGATATCCATGGAGTCATGTTTCAGGGGAGGTGTTAAATGATCATTGGTGGTTGCAGATGCCATCTGTCCCATAATTTTCGGATGGACTTTGTTTGACTGGAGATGTGTGTATGGGCTTCTTTACCCAGTTTGTCACAGCGGGAATTTTCGTCTGGATGCATTACCCAGGACAAGTGAACCAGATCTTGCCTACACCAAGCCTGAAGATAATGTCATACTGTCACTCTGTTCTGTGCATCTCTCACGGCAAAGTCCTTCTGTGGCCTTAACAGTGTTTGAGACAGGCAATTGTGCTCTTTAAGTCCTCACAGTGTGTAGGTATAAACACAGCCTCCCTGATTCTGCATTTTTAGATGAAGATTAAATAGAGTTTGAGAGTGAGATTTTATGAAGTTCTGTTCTATTAGCAGATAAACTCTCAGCTATCAGAATATGGAGCTCATAAGGCAGGGAGCACCTTTATTTGTGTGCCCTAGAGAGCAGAGACATACTGGTTTTCCAGAGAGGGCCTCCTACAACCTGTTGAATGGCCACTTACATTCACAGCTGTGCCCAAAATCATGAAAATTTCTGATGCTTTATTTAATAGGGGCATAAGAGAGCTTCTCTTTTGAAGCCACACTATGCTGATGTTAAAAATCACACTGATTTTCCTCAGTTTGCATAGTGTCAAGAATCTGTCTTTCTGAACAAGCTGTCCCGTGCAGGGTACCAGGCTGATGTTCCAGGTGCTGGGATTGAGATACAACAGACTTTCTGTTGGCTTTCTGATTCCTACCAGGCACTGCTTGTTGCCAGACAAAGAGTTACCAAGACCCTCAGGCATAACCTGGGATTTTATTCAACACCTGAGATGCTCATTTTGATGAATTAAGAGTAGCTACCTAATGAATTCTACACTTAAAATTTATTACCCATATCTAAATCACCTTCCCCTGAATCAAACCAGCTTTATAATGTTTGAAAATCAAAAGTGATGCCATTTGATGGCAGTTTTCTAGAGATATAAATGTATTAGAATAAAGCTGTGGGTTATTTATAGACATTATTTTCTTTGGTTTGCAACCTATGCTTTTGTGCCTGCATCTATGTATTTGTGCCTTTTCACTTTCTGAGGAGCTACAATGCAACTCTAAATGTCAAGGCACACACTTTCCTTTGCATAATGGTTTGCCAATAATTAAACACTCATTTATAACCACTGTGTAAGAAGCTACTTAACCTATGATTTATGTTAAGGCATGAAATAAGAAATGGAATGAGGTGAAGATACAGGAAGAAAATACATTGATGGAGGCAGGGCAGGGCAGAACAAGCCAGCTTTTGATTTAGAAAATATCCTTAGGCAATCATATTCTGAAACATGGAAAAATGCAAAACATTTAGGATACCATGTACAATAGTGTTTAGTGTTTTTTGTGGTTGACCAGTTTTCCCATGACTACCTAGAAGGAAAGTAAAAAAGGGAAACGTCTAGAGGCTCTTCTGAGAAACCAAATCATGGTCTTTCATTGATTTTCCATAGTTCATGGCTCCATCAATCCCAAGATACAAACAAAAAAAGCAGTATCATGAAATTTCAAGCAGCTGGATGATTTGAATGAATCCAGCTAAAAAATCAAAACATGTACTGCGAAAAATAGTGGTGACATTTTTGCTGACATCCTGATCTCTCTCTTTAAGCATTTACACCTTGATCATTGCTGATACTCTGAATTATTTTCTGTGCTAACTTCAACATTTTCACGCAAATAGCAAATTTAAATAAGCAGTGCATTTCCATTGGAGCTATACAACCATAAAAAACAAATTGCAAAAATTTCCAATTTTACTGGAAATAGGCTGCCTTCTGGGAACAAGATACAGTCAAAGAATAAAGAATGATACTTGTTTTTTATTTTGTAAGGTATAGAATGACCAAAGGCCGTGGATAGTTTAATGTAACAGAAATTGCACAGCTGTGCTTTTCTTCTTGTTTAGATGATACTGTTGCAGAGTTTTTACAAACAGTAACTCTACTGATACTTTAAATATTATATTATGCATCATCTATATATTAAAATCATACCTATATTATTGCACAAAGGATGCTAAGAAAGAACATGACTTAAACATTCCATGGATGCAATAGGTTTCTTTCTGTTATAACAATATACAAGCAATGGCTTTTACATGTTTATAGAATAACTTCATAACCAGTTAAATAAAGCTTTTGCTAACATTGCTGTTATAATTTCTAAGCACATATGGATATATGTACGAATGCTCTTTTTAAAATATTTATGCAACTGTGTATTTAGAAATGAACTGCTCTTTAGCAAATGAGTGTTAGTGAGCCTGTCAAAACACTGTTAGTTCTTTTATGGTTACTTGTATTTAATTTTCTACCTGCAACAATAAAAAGATTTAAATGATATGGCAAACTGCTAGTGATTTCTCTGCAGGATTTATCACACTGCTTTATTAACACAGCATACAGATTATCAAGCGGCTGAGGTTATACTTCAAGAAAAAGCAACACCAAGTAACTTCCTTCCCAAATTCCTGACTGCCCCAAATACTAAAAGCCAGTGTTGTATATGAATATATTACAAAAAAAAAAAAAAAAAAAAAAAAAAAAAAAAAAAAAAAAAACCCACTGGTTTTATATAAAAAAAAAAAAAAAAAAAAAAAAAAAAAAAAAAAGAAAAAGAAAAAGAAAAAAAAAAATCCCTCAGAACTCCTTGCCTGATAAATGATAGGAAAGTTTGACAGATCAGAACGATACGAAGCAGCCTAAAACATTTGGCACAATGTGTGTCTGGCATACAGAGACTGCTTGTCAAATGCCTATGACTCCATACAGCAGCTAGGGACCCTATGGAGCAGCAGATGGACCATTAAGGTAGTATTAATGTAGATGCCATCAGTTTTCAGTTCTGACTGGGACATACTCTTTAGAACTATGAGCAGCTGCTGCCATTTATTGTGACAGCTTCCTGCTAACTTTTGCCAACTGGCACAATCTGACTCTTTGTACCTGAGCTATTAAATGTGTGACTTCCACCATTTTATTCCTCCAGAGAACTCTTTTAATAATCCTCTGAAGAAGGAATAAGGCATTTATCATCAAAGTTAATACACATACCATACAGTTCTATTGTCCTTTCACACTGCTGTGGATTTTACATCAGGAGTAAGCATAAGCAAGCTTCCCATGCCTTACACAATGCCTGAAACAGGCAAGACTGCTGAGTTCTTAAAACACATTTAAATGAACTGCATTTCAACTGCTGTTTTAGGTTTAGTTTACCTTTCAGGAATTAAAGAAAAAAAAAAAAAAAAGAGGAAGCATATTTCATTTCATTAATACACAGAAAGAAAAGTACTTTCTTTTTAACTATGATCCTTTCTATCAATGATAAAGGGTCAATATTACAATTATTATGGGATTTTTGAACACCCGTTGGTCTACTTAATATCTAAACATTCCTTTTGTGGCAAGCAAAGCTGTCCATCCTTTTAATGTCTCTACTGCATAGCAGGAATGTATTATAAATGATGAGTGATTGTGTATTTGTTATCGCTTGCACTATAATTTTAGCAAAATATGCAACAATACTACTGGCAGAAAAAACCACCCTGTTGTATATGTCTTTGATCCAGCTAGACTTCTAGGGATACATTACATCATTTGATTGTGCCAAACACGAAATCTAACAGTACAGCACAGCATAAGGTTTGACATACAATACGAACTGCAGCTAGTCATTATAAAAAAATGGCTGGCAGACATTCATTATGCTGAGCTAACACTCTTCTGCTTCAAATCTTCCTGCCTTTGGACTAATAATGTATGCATGGACTTCTATTGCAGAATTTAGTTGCTTGATGCTACACTAGCCATGTATACATGTGTAATGTCCCTACAAAATAAATCTATATGAGCCAAAAATCCCCATTTAAAAATACCTGTGCTGATATATGCAGTGGGAGACATACACACACTATTGAAGATACAGAGGATAAAACCGTAAAGCCTGCACGTATTGGGAAAATTATAAATCAAACATAACTAAATATTAATAGAAATAACTTACCTTTTACATGAAGAGAAAACATTTGAAACAATATTAGCAGTTCCAGTAGAAACTTAAATCGTGAGTATTGGAATGATTTCATCTCCAATATAACTCAACTTTTACATGTAGTATGCCTCACACATAGATTTGCTATATTAAAATTCTTTTCAGATATATTTTTTTGTACTACTTTGAATGAAGGTTAACCTAAAGTTGTCATTTTTTTGATCTGTGTTGGAACCTAAGCAATTGTCCAGTGTGCAGAATAATATCTGTTCTAGGCAATTAGGATTATATAGAGTAATGCATGTAGAATAATATCAATCCTAAGAACTCAGAATGAATTTAGAAAATCTCAATATTTGGTAGGATGAAGGACTTAAACCCTGATTTTAGTGGTTTACTCAACAGTAAATAGCATCAATATGCTTAAATATCATCAGATAATGGCCCTAAGGGTGATGAACTAGAAAACCATCTTTGTTCAAGAAAGACCTTTATCATACACTCAGCTTCAAAAGCCTGCTCAAGACCCACTGAAATAAGCATGCTTCTTAAAAAAAAAACAAATGAAACAATCAAACAAACAAAAAAGAAAGCAACAAGTAAAGCATGTGCTGAAATACTGTTCTGGGTGAAAGCCTGGGGTGGGAGGTGGTAGAGAGGGAAGGAGAAGCAGAGGCAGAGGAGAGAGGGGAGGTAAAAATCTATGGGAACTTATATGCAATGAGTACACAGACATCACAAGTACATACCTTACCTAGCTAAGAACAAACTAAATTAAATGATACATAACATTCCAGTTTAGTAAATGCCCATTCAATCTTTAAGCACTTAATGTAGCAGATAACTCACATGTATAGCAAACTGCCCATGCAGTAGCAGAATAATACTTTCTGAGTTTACTAACTGTACTTAAAACAGCCCTTCATGAGTAGTGTTACTCATAATGCACTCATTCTCACATGTGCCATTGAATCTGTGGGGGTTTTTTTTCACTTCTATAAAGTGTACAAATAAATAATAAATGCATTTATAGGAACAAATCCATAAACAGAAAATGTGGTTCAAAACCTGGATTTGATAAGTATCCCTTTGAGACTATGAACTTAATTATGTGCAGACAGAGGAAGGCTCAGTTAATGTGTTTTCTGAAGCCATCACTGACACTGAGAAGTTGCACATATGAAAGTGATTCTTCCAGCAACATTGTAACATAAACTATATAGAAACATTTAGGTAAGAAAGATTTTTAATGCCATGGAGTCCTTAGCTAATCCATTTAAAATCCTTTGTATATACTCAACATGGCAAAGTAATGGGTCATTAATTGTTTATAAACTTTCTACAACTTACATAAAAATTATTTTTCTACATGATTACCACAGTTTTTACACACTGTACTGTACTCTACTCCACTATAAACTAAGCATAAGGATAAAAGTGTCTCCACGTTAGAATTCAACTCAGGTTTTGAATGCAAGTATTAAAACATTTCCAGGTTATAAAATTGGCTCAAATTATAGAGCACTTTTGTTGCAAGGACAAATATATACCATCTGATTTCAGACCTAAAAGATAAGGAACTGTCTAGAGGAGTTTTATAATTTCAGAATTTCTAGACAACATTTCGTTCTCAAAAATACAAAAAGCAAATATTTCAGTCAAGTTTTGTCTTCTTTCTTACTGAGCAATCACATAAAATGAATGCTGCAAAAATTACAAAGATTTTAAGGTGAAGAACAAGATTTTTAGTCTATTAATTTAAACAGCTGCTTAACATGTGGCTCATGAACTGGAGGTGTGGGAGAAGAAAAGAAATTGCTCTTAATTTAGGAAATATTACTTCTCAAAATTTTAGCTGATTTTGAATTGTTCAAAATAAAAATAGCTGAAAACAAGATGTTCCACCCAAAATTCAAACTCAACCCTGAGTTTTTGATATATTAAAATGCTTGTTTCCTTAGTAATAATCTGCATAAATATTCCATTGTGTGTGATAATATAAAAAATAATGTGTATCAGCAGAACATTTGAAAACATTATGGAAAAAAAAAGGGCATGTATATATGTATGTATAAAAAATGTTTTCCTCATTTTACCCCCTTTCTTTATTATTTTTGGACTTAGGAGTCTGAATACAGTGTTAGATTTGACTTTTTTAGATTAAGATTACCTCTCTCATAGTCTTTCAAATATGCTAAGGTTATAGTCTCAATTTAATTCTCTGAGCAAGAAGTTCACTGTATGGAATTACTATCACAAATCGCCTAGATTGACACCCATATCAGCAATTCCCAGCACAGAAGACAAGAACTTAGTTGTGAGAGGGACAAAATGACCTTCTGGAATTTCTAGCTGAAAAGTTGAAATATATTAGTAAAGAAGTGTGAAAAATCGCTATATCTGTCACATAAAAATGGGTCACACTTAGGAGTTCCATCCAGACTACTATCCAGTGATGAGAAACAGGTGTCTTAGGAAGAAGGGAAAGCCCACAACATTTCTGTCATCAGACTCTTGTGGAAGTTTCAGCATCGGGAATATCACAGGCAGAATTCTCATTGTGCTTAACAGCCTTTACTGAAGAGTTCTTTCATGAATTTGTGCTATTGATTTTTAATTTGGGAAAAACAGTCTCATCAAATGCTGTACTGAAAATGTATTCTACCTTTGGTTTTGCATTTTTTAGGTATTAGCTGCTAATTTCATTCACTTACTCCTAGTTTGTATACTTATACAAAATTTTGGTTGATAAATTTCTTTTTACCATGTCATTCACGCTTCTGTCATGTCTTGACCACCTCACGAAGAAGAAGATGAATCCAAGAAATGAATGAGTAAAAATAAATGTAAAACTGCTAATTTTAAGATGTGTGATTCCTGGTCCAGCTGACCACACAATCAGCACCAAACCAAATGCAGAAAAGGAACTTATGCTTATGTGGGAGACAGGGCACCCCCTAAAAACAGCCCATACACAGAGCAAGCTGTGCTGATCAGAGAATGGGAAAGCACAGTGGCTGCACACTGCCTATATGTGATTATCCTTTTCCTGAGTTTGGATATTTGTTGGTTGGAGGAACAAGACATGGCTTCAGTTCTAAGCCAGGCAAGGCTATTTTCTTTACAACAGAAGATGAAGGTCACTACTGGCACACAGGCTCTGCTTTGCACTGCCATACATAAATGATTAGAATATAATCTTCATAATGCAAACAATAAGCAATGCTGTGCACTCTCTTTCCACCCCTAGAAACAAAAGAACATTGTGTCTTTTATTTTACTCTCCCCAACCCCCAAATAAATTTCAAAGACTTACAGGTGCTTAAAAAAAATACCTGCTTTTCATCAATGTGCATATTTTACCAGTTTCAAAAGCATATTAATATCCTTTGTGACTTCAGTTAAAGTAAACAGAAATAATTGGAAAGGTGACAGATAAATTATTAGAAGACAGTATTTAGGATTTGCAACACAAACTAAGCAAAAAAAAAGAGGTAGAAATTCTTCTCATATAAATAATTTAAAAGAAAGTAACACTTTTACTTCAACATGAATGGTTTATTTAGGATCAGATTTTTTAGATATATATATATATGTATATATTTTAGGAACACAGGGAAAAATAAATGTATCTTTATTTTATACTATGCCACATACACAAGTATGTATTTTGGTTTAAATTTTAACAGAAAAAAATACAGTGGTTAATATGTGAAATATTGAAATCACTAACCACTATTAGTGCAATGTCTCTAACAACTATTATTGCAATATTTCTTTGTAAACTATACATTCTACTAGGCTGATAATTATCTCTGTATTAATCACTGTACGTTAGATCAAATAATGGCAATTACTCTAAGGTAAATGTTTCAAGCATATCCAAAATAGTACTACAAAGATAACTAAAAACCTAGTAGTCTTTTGGTTAGTTAAAGTGTACTTTGCTTCTTAGAAACCTTTTACCACTTCCAAAGCCAGAGGATTCTTTTCCTTTTGCTGAGGGCTGAACAACATTTATAATTTATTTTCTTCTGCAATTAAGTAGATGAATAAAAATCTGTGAAAATAACTAGAAAACACATGCAATAGAGCTTTAATAAATAATAATGAGTATATTGGTGCCTATAAATGAGATGTATTCAAGTGGAAAATGTTTGGTTCACACAATTTACAAAAATAAGCTTCCTGGTTATTTTGTTACCTGAAGTTGTGTCCCTTGCCTCAAGCAGGAACCATATTTCGCAAAGGATGTATCTCTTGACATGTATGATAACAACAGATGGCACAGACACACCTGGAACTAATAAATAAAATGCATTCCTCTGCTCAAGGTAAAACATCCTATCTCATAATATGAAAGCCTGCAACATGGATTTGGACACCCTAATGTCACATATTACATATATTAACTCTGTGCTGTCTCTGCTCATCAATTGTTTGTTGTCAGAGGCTGTGCTCCAAAAACAAAGACAGTGGGAATGCGCAGAGCTGTGTGACACATTGGTGGAGGAACGGGCATGTCACATACCTGCAGCTTCAGCGGTGGAAAGCCACCAAGCTGTGCCATGTCACCACTACCTTCTGCAAAATCTCAGTTCAAAGAAAGGTGTGTGACATGTCTGCCTCACACTTCAAAGACACATATGCCACGTGGCAAAAGCTGCTGCAAGCCCCTTCTCGTGTTTTGGATCAGCATTTTATACTTGGGTTTTTTATTCCTTCTCCCACATGATGCTAATAAATGGAGGAAAATCGTTTCCATTTTACACACCTGAAAGCATCAGATTTCAAAAGCCAGTGTCAGACCTGTCACCTTGCATGTATATGCATTTTTGACTATTCACACTGAGTCTGGCTTTTGCATCCCATTGTGCTAAGCTGGCACGTTTAAGAACACAGTTTCTTTAAGTAGTATTGAACATACACATGCAGAATTGCACATCATGGGTGGATACATAGATTTTATTTAGTGGAAATATATTGTGGGGGTTTATCCAAAATAGTGAGACAATGGTATAAGCCTCCTACCAGCAAAATTAGTGATGCTGCACTAAAGGCAATAAAAGAAAATTGATTTACATGAGTTGAACATCTCACATGTACCTTAGCATAATGCATTTAATGAAACCTGTAATCAACCTTCAATTACAGGATGGTCCAGACTTTAAGTCTGAAGTATCTTCTGTCTGAAAGAAAAGCCTTCTCATTGATATTTTCATTTCTGAGATGAAAATATTTTCATTTGGACAGTATTTTCATTATGAAGAATGCTCAAGCACTTTAGCACAATATTTTAGAAAACAAATTGTGGCGCTTTCTGAGGTACATACAAATAAACTAGGAAATGGGACATTTTCTATTCTAAAGCACATCATTTGTAACTGTTAACATGTCTTATAATCCCCTTCATCAGTCAAACTTCTGAACTATTGAGTATTGCCTAGGAACATCTTACCTTACCATGAACACTGGAATTCCCTTTGAATTGAGAAAGTATGTGTTTCCTAATGTGGTGCTCTTTTGAGACACTTTCTACCCACTCCATAAAGACAGTCACACAGCATTTCAAATGGTAAGTCTGAGAGCTTTCCTGGACCATGTGCAGCTCAAGGAATGGCTTTCACAAGGAGGACTCCCTGGGAAACAAAGCTTTCCAGGTTTCAAATTACACTGCCTTGGAAAGAGAGGCAAGGTTGTACAGAGCAACTAGGTCATGCAAATAGTCACACCAACAAGTTTCTGTGTGGTACCTTCAGGATGGAATTATACCAAGACAACTGCCTGTATGCAAGTTTTTCACCCTTTCATAACTACAATTGCTTTTACCTTCTTTCTTAGACTGATGTTCAGATATGGTTCTTCTATACTCAGTACTAATCTGCTTCATATTCTTACAAACTTATTCCTGTTCTTAATAAGACAGGTTCTGAAATAAACACCATTTTGTCTTTATCTTACACTTTTCTGAAATTTTCCTTTTTTTTTTTTTTTTAATAAAATTTCTAAAGATTTCTAACAATGTGTTTCAAAATATTATTTTCCATAGTGTTTTTTTGGGCATAAACTAATGCTCCGGAAGAGCCACCTGAATATGAGGAAGAACTTTCCTGTGTAAATTACCCTCACTGGAAATATTCAGGAACATTCTGGATGTACTCCTGTGGTCTAGGATGACCCTGCTTGAGCAGGGATTCTGTGATTCCCATGACGTGTTAATTGGGCAGCACTTGCAACTATGCTTACATCATACATGAGTCCTTATCTCAGAGTGAAAGAACCAAGCAACTTCACTTCTATATGGTATTAGAACCATTCCTTTATGCAGGTGAAAACTCTGTCAAGGGTGGAGAGCTGATACTCAGAGAGTTGTTGTACCACTTTATGCATTTACCAAGAGCCAGGTTCTTGATTTCATATGGAGGAGATACCAACCAACCAAAAACCCAGAACATTTCAAAATGATATGTGATATAATTTTTGTCTGTGTGTGCCATTACAGACTTTTGATCTGTAAGACAGAACTATATATATCCATATTTATACATCCATACATTTACCTGCTGAACTGAATCCAGAAGAGGGCCATGAAGGAGCACCTCTGGTATGGAGACAGGCTGAGGGAGTCAAGGTAGTTCAACTTGGAGAAGAGAAGGGTGCAGTGAAACCGTAAAGCACATTCCAGTACCTAAAGAGACTACAAGAAAGCTGGAGAGGGAATTTGGAAAGGACATGGAGTGATAGGACAAGGGATGATTGCTTTAAATTGTCGGAGGACAGGTTTGGGTCAGGTATCAGGAAGAAATTCTTTACAGTGAGAGTGGTGAGGCACTGGCACAGGCAGCCCAGAGAAACTGTGGATGCCCCATCCCTGGAAGTGTTCAAGGCCAAGTTGGTAGGTTTCCCTGCCCATGGCAGTGGGTTGAAACTAGACAATCTCTAAGGTCCCTTCCAACCCAACCCATGTTAGGATTCTATGATTTTTCATAGAGAAAACAGAAACAAAGCTTAGTCCTCTTGAAAGCTGCAGCTGCCTAGGTCTTTTGAGGATTTGTTTTATTTTGCATGGGTGAAATTCAACCATTACAATCAATAGATTTTTACTGAATTCAACAAGGTTCAGTATGCTTTTTGATATTTATGGAATATAGTTTCTATAAGCTGGCAAGTTCAGTGACTTCAACTTTTTTTTTTTTTTTTTGCGTATATGGCTTTAATAATATCAATTAACTGAACAACTTCATTCCTATTGCTCCTAATCTCTCATTGTCATATTCCTTCTACTAGTCTTAATTCAGCAGTAGTTCTCTCAAGATTCCTGTAATAACTGAAACTTCTCTTGTTACTGTCACAATGGTTTTATCATATCTCTACCCCAAACACCACTCCTTCTTGAAGAGACTTACTACTTTACTGGTTTCAAATGCAACTGAGCTAAGATCCAGCCCCATATCTAACATGATATTGTTTGGGTCACAAAACCAGAAAAACTTTCTTAGTTCTAAATTTCTAATTCTGGTCTTACATGACAAAAATATTGTTTCAGCAATAGCATTACATCAAATTTAATACCATTATTATAAGAGTTAAGATTATTCAATTTTTCAAAATATGCACACTTAAGCCATACTAGTTTTAACCTAAGACCAAAATGTGGTAAACTTCCCTTTTCCACTAACACAACATATGTGTCAAAAACACTGTTAAGCTGAAGACTTCTCACTATATACTTATAGAATTGATGTAGAAATTATTTATACAAACACAGTAACATAAAGGCAAGTAAGCAAGGCATCAAGTTTCAGGAGAACAAGAAAGCACAAAGTTAGGGAAATACAAACATAGAAAACCCAAACATCATCTCATTCAACCATCATTCATACGAAGAAAAAAATTAGGCACAACTTATTTATATAAAATATTTCCTAGACGGATTTTTAGCCACAATCAGCTTACCATTCTTGTGAGGTAGAAATCTGACCAGTGTTCTCCAGGAAGAAAAGCTCCCCATAATCTCACATACTTTCTTCCAAGACCTTCTAGGGCACAGAAGCTGATCTCTCCACCTTTAAACGTAACAGTGCTGACTGAATATGAGTGAATATTAGCTTATTTCAATAAAAAGGCTAAGAACCTCAAAGTCCATATCTGCCAAACATTTAGAAACAAATTGAATATACTTTATTAAACAAAAAATAAACAAACCCTACAAAGAATAATTGCAAACATATTACCCATGATACTATTGAAATTACAAGGATTCATTAATAAGTTTACACAATTAAATAGGACCATTTAAAGAGAACAGCTTTTACTTGTATAAATCTCATTTCTTCATAACCACAAAATATATCTGAATAGAACACCAAAGATGACCTTTACATACCTCAATGTGCTACAACCGATTTTATCTCAACAAAGCTATTTTTTTCAGGATTTCTGCAGCACAGAATTCTTAGGGTCTGTCTTGGGGTGATTTTCTCTTCCCTGATTATCTGCTCTATGCCCAGAAGTGATTGTTGTAGCTTTAACGTGGGTCCGGGGAAGGGGGGAGACTTGGGGCTCTTGCATGTGCTGGTGTCCGTGGTGCCGGGCTTGGGTTTTGTTAGTTTAGGCAAGAAGTGGGTTTTTTCCCTTTCCCTTAGTTTGGAGACTGCAGCAGCAATGCTTTGGTGGCCTTTTTGTGAAGTGAACTGTTTGGTTTGGTTTTGGTCCAAGATCAGAGAGAACAATTGATGGGACAAAAATCTTCTGGTGACTGGTGGGAAGCTGAGGGGCTGCACATCCTGGCCCCAGACCTCAAAAAAGCCAAACCAACAAAAGAAAGGACACCAAATCCACCAGCTTCATCTGCTGTGAAGAGGAAACCACCATCAGAGATTCACCAGGTCCCCACCTGTTTAGGCCAAGCTGCTGCATGAACCTTGTGGTTTTTTTCCTTCCCTGAGACAGGAGCTGTCACCACCTTTTTTCCCTCCCCACCATGTTGTAGCCATTGTGGTTTTTTTCCTTTCCCTGGCATTTTGGCAATTTTTTTGTTCCCCTGTAGGGGTGTGCTATGGGAGAAGTAAGTCGGACAATTCAATATCTAGCGTTTATTAGGTTTTTTTTCCATGCCCAGTGGGCACTCTGTCAATAAATGGTTGGGTTTCTTTCACTTTCATCCACTAGTGTTAGTCTCTTATTGGCAGACAGGGATTGTTGGAATCCTTTTTTTTAGAGGAAGTACTCATTCCAGAATGTTTTCCTTCTAAACTTGTCTCTAAACCGACAGTCAAAAAAACAGGCTCAAAATTTCAAATTCATTAATTTAATGAAAGGACAGTCTTCATTAAAAATTTTACAGTTTTAGAAGTCTACTTTCTCCAAAAGAAATACATTCACATCCAGCTTCTTAATTATATTCTGTAAGTCAGGCAGTCATGTGAAATCTTAAATATTTTTACATTTTTCTGTTTTTCTTATATATTCCAGAAAGCTTTTACTTTCATCCTTTGCCACCAGTAGCACTGAGGAAGCCAGATGATGTTACCATCAGGCAAGCATCTCTAAAGGGTGAATGCAATTTCAGAAGATTTCCTTCTTAAGAAAGGAGGTAAAAGTCAACCCTATCTTCAAATATGGCAAAAGAAAAACTAAAGGAGCTAAAGTTTTATCAGTGTCATCTTGACTCCTGGGAAGGTGAGTGACAATACTCTCATGTAGGGTAATTTCCAAACATACTAAGGATGTGAAGCTAATTAGGAGTGGTTGGCAAGCATTTATAAAGCAGAAATTGTGGTTGACTACTCTGATAGCCTCAAAATGATCGTGAGCCAGCAATGAGAGCTCACAGCAAACTCCAACAGCTTCCTGTGCCACACTGGGCAAAGAGTCACCAACAGGTTTAAAGTTGAATCTTTCTTTGTGGTCAGCAGTGGTGAAACACAAATAGAGTGATTTTGGCTTTTGGCTTTTTTGGCTTTTGTCCAAGTGCTGGCTTTCCAGTATTGGAAAGAAATGGACATACTGGAGTAAATTCAGAAAAGGGGCACAAGTTAATTAAGGCACCAGAGCATCTTTCATACAAGAAGAACCTGTGAGAGCTGAAACTGTTTAGAGACAGACAAGAGAGGGTGCAAGGGGATCTCGTCACTATTCTAAATATCTAGTGGAATACAGAAAAAAACCCAACAAATCCAGCAATGCCCAGAGACAGGACAAAGGTCAATGGGCACACACTGAAAGACTGGAAATTCCATTTTAACATAGGAGAATATTTTTCTACTCTAGAAATGATCCAACATTAAGCCAGGTTGCCCTGAGAGGTTTTGGAGTCTCCAGGAGCTAATCAAAACCCAACTGGACACAGTCCTCAGCAACCTGCTGTAGCTGACCCGATTTTGAGCAAAAGGGTTAGTGTCAAGGGTCTTCAGGGGCCTCTGCCTGCTCTAACCATTCTGTGATTCATATGTGTTAGGTATCAAATACTTTTGCTAGATTAGGTGGTGTCCAAGAAGAATAAAGGAATAATATGAATAACATTTCTCCAGACAAAACATTACAAAATAGAAATCATATACCGTATGTGTGGGGTTTGAGCATATTCTACAAAAGCATGAAAACCTCAAAAATGTCAAGTTTAAGTGGTAAGATGTTGCCTTTGCCTTTCTGTACAAGATCATCCTTTTGTACAGTTTTATTTTAAAGTAATCACCATCCCATAGGAATGTCCTCAGCTGGGAGGTATTCATACATTTAGAATTTCACAGAAAGTCAAAGAGGATCAAATCAAGAACATACAAATGGCATTATACTCATGGGTTGAACAACACATTTATAAATGTTATTGTCATTAGGACAAAACCCATTAGTTCAACAGCAGAGAGCTGCTCTAGGTATGAAGTCTATGCATTTTGCCTTTATGAATTGTTATACAGAACGTGACAGAAATTGCTACGTACTGCAGCTAATTAGTCCAGCTTTTTCTTCCAAGCTCACTTTTGTTATTACAGGTGAAACATTTAAATCCACCAAGAGAAATGGACAGTGTTTTTCATACCATAATTCACACACTCAGCTTCCTGATACAAGTCACTAACCAGCCAACAGATGCATTTTGGTTTTTGCTTGCACATATGCAAAAAGTGTTTCTGAAGGGCAAATGTAACATTAGTTTGTGCTCCTATATGTAGTTCATCATAATGTCATCACTGGAACTCCTGCCTCAAGCTAAACATTGATTTTTAATTTCTTAAAAAATTTTATTGTCACTGAGACAATTGAGCATCTGAAATTATATTTGCCGCTGATACAGTAAGTGGCATTCATCAAAAGATTTTTGAGAAGGTGGTTTAAGGTTCATAGTTGAGAACAAGACAGTGACAGATTGTTCATGGAATCTAGGTCACATAAGCCCTACAGATGATAAGGTGAAGACCTTATGATTATCGTTTTCCAGGAAACCATACACGCCAGTCTTTTCTCTGGATCTGAGACAAACAGCAAGAAAGTTTTCTTTTTCCCCTTCTCTTTTGTTTCAGCAGTGAAACGCAAAACAGTTATACTTCAGTGTCATGATTTTTCGTTGGCACCTTTCCATAGCCAATTCCATTCATCCAGAAAAGGGATGAAATTCCATCATTCGAGCATGACATCTCAAAATTCAAACTTAATGAGAGCTTTGGCAGCTTCTGTCGAAGGCAGACAGTGATTAACAAAACACTTCAGAGTACAAGGCACAGCAGTGCTCAAAGAAAACAGTGATGATCTCCACTTAATTGTAGAAAAGCCCAAAGCATCTGCCAGCGGAGGAGAGCTCAAGCCATAAGGAGCTATTGCTCAGATAGGCTGTCATCTCCAGAGATCAACAACCATATGCTCAGCTCAAGCACAAACTCCAAAGAAGTTAATTTTCTGACAAAATACAGGGATAAATATGACATTCAAACAAGTGTGCTCATTCATCCTGAACACACGTTCATCTGCACTTATCAGACTTATGCATCATTTAAACTGAAGCAAATATAATTTGTTTGGAACACAAACATTACTGTGTGAGCACAGGTATAATTAATCTTTGTCTGCTCCACAGGTCCTTGTGTTCCACTAGTTAATGCTTACAGTAAACTTTTGATGAATACATATGGTAACCTGTTGCAAATTGTCTCACTGTCTAAAATATCTACTCTTGTCTTTTCTGCTACCTAGGTTGCACATAGTTATCACACCTTCAGCTGCAAAAGATTTTTATCCTGAGTTTTATGACAGTGTAACGTTCATTTCCAAATGCCAAGGATAGGGACTTTGAATAAACAACAAGCATACTTATTTTAAGAAAAATTGTCATCAAAATATTCAGAGCTAGGGAAAGCTTAATTAGTCTACAAATATATTAACTCTTTTGTACTTATTTACTGCTTGATAGTCAACGAATGGAAACATGTTATTAAAATGTATACGTCTGGAAGCAAGAAATTAACAGAAGGGAAAAGGTCAATCTAAAAGGAGAATGTACTTGAAAAACACATGTTGTTGAATATAAAGTTAAATGTACTTTCAGTTTACCAAGAAACTTTTTTATCTTAATTTTTTTGAAACAATTACCTCAAATGCCCTTCTGCTAGATCAAGTACAGAATATTCTAACTTTTTTTAAAAATAATTTACCCAAACACCCAGGTAGCATTCAGTTTAGTGATTCAGATAGACTATCCAAATAGGTGTATTTAAAGAAATTCACATGGGCAGCTCTTGTATGCCTGTGTATCACATGCATTATATCTGCATGGTTCCAAATTTATCATTGTGCTATCCTAACTTTTCAAAAAATTGCATTCAGACTCCTTGCACCTAGCTTTGAGACATTCTGTCAAACTCCTGAAGCAGCACATGCATCATAAGGAGGAGTTTGAGGAAAAGAGAGATCATCCAGTCATTTGATACATTGTTTTAACAAGCTTCATCACTCGGTGTAACCAGAATATTGTAGTTATCTAAAACTATTTAAAAAAATAAGGCCTGTTCCCAGAAGCATAGCTATGGGACTTTTTATTGAAAGATTTGTGTCCAGTGTAGATTAGCAATGCTGTAAATAGCAATAATACAAAAGAAAATTATAATGTGCCCTTAAACGAGTGGAAATAGAAGAATTTGCTGCAACCGTTAATTTCTCATTTCATCTTTTTTTTTTTCATTCTCTTTTTGGTATTGATTGTCAGACATATTCCTGGTAAGCTGCTAAAATATAGCAGTACCATAAAGCATATGGGAACATCTGAAGGCAGAAAAGGATTCCTCCTGCTGCAGCAGAATGGGCTGGAGAAGAGATTTACATAGCACGAATGACGAATGGTACACAAACTCCACACTGCTTTGTGACACAGAAAATACAGACAGTTTTATAAAGACTGATTGGGTGGTGGAGCATGGCTTTAACAACAGGCTGTTGCAACCTGGGGCCCAAGGGCACACTTGATCCCTTTTCTTTCAGTGGGGACTGGAAAGCTGTCAAACTTCCTCAGGAATTCCCTGGGAGGTGCTACTTTCCACTGATAGAAAATAAAATTATTTCTATTATTTTGAAAACTTAGCTCTGTATTTTTTTATTTTGACTGCTAACAGAATGCAATATGAACTTTGTTACACCTACATCTTCAATACATTTAGGGCTGAAAAACAGCTTTATCTCCCTCAGTTTTGGGGGCAGAGTGCTTAGTGAAGGAACATCAGCAGAAGCAGTACTTTGTTGTGTCAGTATGTATGAACAGCTCAGCTGAGAGCCCAACAAAGGGCTCTGTTGTGCTATCTCACAGCACAGACAATAACATGCAAAATGAAAAAGCCTCTGCCAAGTGCATGGAAAATGCAGACAGTATTCATACCATTGCTCTCACTAAATGATCTGTTATGGGCAGAGAAGCTTATAAGAAGCAGACAAAAAAATCAGGCACATGCCTGAGTACAATAGTAAAGAAACTATTTTGAATAAAATGTCTTGCAAAAATAACTAAAATAAAAAGAAATAATTTTTTAGAATGCAGATATTGCATCACCTAGAGATTCTTCCAGTAGACTGTAGGATAACAGAAATTTAATTTTTCTACTATTTAAATCATAATGTACAGTAGCTTTATAAACAAAATATTTTTAAATGTGTTACACTGTATTCCGAACAATGTAAGTTTTTTAACTATAGAGTAGGTAGTAGAGTATCAAAGAACTGAACAATAAGAATTGACGTGACTTGCAAAATAGATAGAGAAACTATTTAAATTGAGATGCAAGACTCAATTTAACAAGCAACTTATACATACACTTTATTTTTAGTGTATAGATATTCTAATTAAAGCGAATAGGATTCAACACATGCTTGAAATAAAATATATGCAAATTTTTTCCTGAATCAGAACATTCTTTCAGATTCTGTCACTCATATTTCCAGCAAAGTTAACAAAATAAGCAATTAACACCTCACACTGCAAATAGTGCTCGTCTTTCAACTTGCAAAAGGTGTCAGAGTCTGGCCCCTTAGGTAACAAATATAAAGAGCACATATGTGCATGTAATGCCAACAAAACAGCATCATATAACTATTAATAGCAATCATACAAGTACCATCAAGCTTGTGTGTGCAGTTAATCAGTTTATCTTTGTAAGCAATTCATGAAAAGTCAAGTCCCATGCACACTGGAGATAATATGCTTGCAAAGAAATCTGGCTGTACATCCGGGCCCATTTATTTTGGAGTACAAGAATGCCCTCATCTTTTCTGGAAACTCTATACACCATTTTGAAGAGATACATATGCTTATAAGGCTTTTTTTTTTTTTTCATTGGGCATTCACTAAGTTTCACATAGAGTCTCTTTTAGCATATAATCTTTGAAAGCTTCTTAAGTAAAAAAGAATTGCTACTACCAGGTAGCAATGCAGGCAAAAAGAAATTGCACATGAATAATTTGTGTTACTCCCTTCTTGCTGGCTGATTTGAATAGTCTAGGAAAAAAAGTCATTTGTTTGCTTGATATCCATATAACTGATTTCACTTATTTGCCTAAAAATGTTGCTGAACCTAAGCAGCTTCTACCAATTTCTATCATTTTAAGCATTTTATTGCTTGTAGGAAATGTATTCTTAAATGGCATATGCAGTGAATTAAAAACTTGCTTACTTTACAAAAAAGCATAATCCACTAAATACCTCCATAACAGCAGCACAGATCTAAGGTATGCTCCCTACTAGACATCATAAAACAAGTCATAAATGTAGTTAAAGTAACACCCTCCTTATTGTTAGTGATTATTTTCTTTTTTGTGTTTCAGTTGATTGAAGAATGTTCCTTAATCCCTTAATTTTATACAGCAAAGCACCTTTGTTAACAGAACAAAGTCTCTAATGAAAGACTAAATCAATACACAAAACCCAAGAGAGATTTCTTTGAGAGCTTATGAATATCAGAGTTAATATTGGAATAATGTTTTTTGCTGTAGTGATTGCATCTTCACACATTTTTCTGAAGCTCTAAAAGAGTAAGCATGACAGAACAACCAGCATTGAGAAGTAGTCTTTTAATGGGAATCATCACTTTTGTGCAAGCTTTGTTGGATATGTTAACTGAAGCCTTGTGTTTTCTGTTGGATTTCATGCAAAATCATCATGTAGTACCTTCCCTCTGAATTTTTCAGGCATTATTTTAAAAACTAATATAAAGCATAAATCAAGGACACCTCTTAACCGAAATGGAGCTACAGTTGTCTTTTTTATTGACAGTAACTTCAAAGACTACAAGCCTTTGAAACTGACTAAAAATCTATCAATCTGTTGCAACAAGCACATCCTGGATTCTTAAATAAATTGCAACAGTAAGAGTTCACAGCCCTACCCTCTGACTATATGACTTAAGAGTTTTCGGTAGTGATGGAGAAAAATTATCATACCTGCCTGATCATCAAAAAATAAAAGGGAGTATGGTGATAGGGATAGGACACTGCTGCCCAAATGATTCTCAGGAATTTAAGGGTTTCCACAGAACCATTACATTTTATGAGCTTGCAGGGGTTTTTTTTATAAAAAAAAGAAGGTTTTGTGCTGTCATGGAGCTATGGAGTCCATCATATGACCAACTGACTAAGTAGACACTCAGGTACATTGCAAAAAACAAAACCTATCTGGAGAGAACAGCCATCCCATCTACGGAAAGCTATTGTATTGGTATGCAGAGCAGCTTGGAATAAATGTGGACAGGGAGCTGGCATATGATGAAATTTGTGGAGAAAAAAAAAGAGGAAGAAAGGTCAAAAACACCTGAAAATTATTTATTATAATTATTGCATGTGTGTTTTGAGCAAACAAAACTCTCAGAGAAGCATTTTGTTTAGTGTAACCAGTGCTGGAACAACACATAACCTGCTTTAAGAGTGAGCTACAATATCATACTGCAGAAACTGTTCTTGACACTTACTGGTAGTGATAGCATAGGTTTAAAATGTTTTTAAAAGCATAGGCCTTGGGAACGGGAGCATAGGCCTTGGGAACGGGAGCATAGGCCTTGGGAACAGTAATGGACACTGTTTCTGCTAAAATCATGTGAACTTGCACCTGGGCACCCACCTGTAGAGTAGATGATGTGATGATTGCTTGATAAACATAATTAATCACAACGAGAATCATGAGAAAGGAATCACAATCCTGAGAAACTCTGTGGGGAAGGAGGCTTACACTCATGCTTGGGTGAAAACAGTATATACAATAGAACAATGTTAAGTTGACGATTAACATATGATTGTATAACAGTTATGTAAGGGTGGGATATATAAGTGAATCTATTCTGAAACCATGTCGGGACTTTGATTTGGGTCTGAACCCCTGGTCCCCAGAGCGCTCTCAATAAAAGCACCGACATAATAATTTCGTGGTTATGTTTTTCTATGCTAACAGTAGGAACTGACAGCCTTTTTCAGCTGCCTACAATGGCATTTTTTCTGAAATTAAAAAAAAAAAAAAAGTGCCATTACCACGTTAATGTTTGAATGATTGAGAAATTTTAAATCTGTACTTCTCAAGTTCTTTTCAGGAAAGCAAGAAAATATCTTTCACCTTTGAGATTTCTTAGCAGTTAAGACATAAATTTCTTAACCACTCCTACTATAAAAATACTCACCATTTAGTGAGCATCTATTTAAGGTTCTAAACTTTGCAAGAGTTTTCTAGTATGGGCAAAACCTCAGTGGTCATTGAGCTCATTTGCACATGACCACACTTCAGGGGTCTGTCTAGGAGGAAGGTGAAACTGTGCAAAGATGTTATGCACTAGCTACTAGCTACTGTGAGTTTAACACTATACCGCAACCTGAAAACTGCTTTCTGGGAGAAACAGAACAGTTGCTAAAGCAATGGCATACAGTTGCTAAAGCAATGGCATACAGATAGAAATGAAATGGAGCTGAAAGGAATTCCAAGGATCACATACAAGGATTTGCACCCTCAAGCAGAGAGGGGCAGAGATGTTAAGCAGTGTAGGTAAACCTCATCTAGAAAAAGAAACCTGATACAAGGGATCTCGAAATCTTGCAGATTTTCGACTACATAACTACTTATCTCTGCACTGAGGACAACTCTTCCCCACAAACTATATCTCTGCCCTACATCAGCTGTATCTGTTCCTTAATGATCAGAATGCCTGATGCAGGACGCGGGGTACCTGTACCCAAACTCTTTTGTAAATGCTCCTTTTCTCCCGTAATCCTCTCCGAAGACTCCCTGACTCACCAGATACAAGGCGTAGATAGGGCTCGGCAAACAGGAATCTTTTCTCTCCAAACTGTTCTCTTTTATGTTGTGACTCTAATTCCCTCACATCTTGAAGCTAGAGGTTAGAATTAAGGTGAGAAGAAGGCGTATTCTTTGAACACCTCTCAATGAAATGATAGGAGATGACATAATTAAAGAAGTTCATCCCTAATAGTGTAAGGAAAGACCTCAGTGCCCATCTAGACCTGTATATGAGTACACTTGGCTGCGTTGGAGTTTACTGGGACAAAAGTCCATTCCTTTCACAGTACTGTGATTGAGGAAACGTAGATTTGATGTAAGTTATGACAGTCTGAAGCCATGTTTGCAGACCATTTCATTAGATGTCCCTTACTGTGGATTAAGTCCATTATTTTCTAAGGAATTCCAGAAGAAATTTAAAATGAAAGTTTCAAATTTCAATCAAAACATAAAAGGAAATAAATTAATAATTCATAAACTATATAAAAATGACAGTTGGAAAAATCCCCATGTAAATGTGCTTCAAATGCTTTTCCATATGCCTGAAGACAGTCTTTAGAAAACTTAAATGATCTTATAATTTCAGCTGGTTGATAAAAAAATGTCATGCAAGACAAACTTGATGTATATGCATTATGTTTATAAAATGGTGAAATATGTGTTTCTTATTTCAAAGATGGTGCTAAAAATAACAAAACCACAGAACTTCTCAAAATAAAAACTAAGAAAGCAAAAACAAGCATTTATTATTTACCGCTAAACATCTTTTGCTATAACACAAGAATAAAGAAAGAGTAGTTTTCTAGTTGTGTTCAAAACAGGAGTTATCACAATGTTCTGGTACACCAAATCAACCACGTTTTCAAATCATATAATGAATATCTAAAAAAATTAATTTCCAATTTTTTATCTATCTTTGGAGATATTTTCAGGGATATGATCTTGTTAGTAACTTCATATGACAGTTGTACAAAATCAGGACCGTTATACAGAAGGTAAGCCGAAGTATTCAGCTGGGCAGGAGAACATTTTAAAAAATTATAATTTGAATTTTTTTAAAAAGATGAAACATTAATGTTGCCAAATAAAAATACTGATATTGATAATTTTGAACAGGTTTTTTTCATAGGTTTTACTAAGGTCTCAAGTGTATATACTACAATCAGGACAATTTAAGAGCTTATTTGTACTAGGAAATAATTTGAAAAAAATATTATTTTTTGTTCTGGAACTGTCAAAATATTAATTTCATTCACCATTTCATCAATGGTGAATATTTGGAAAAATAGAGAATTTCACAACTTAGTTCTGGAACTACAGTGACAGAGACTGAAAATCATAATTATCTATCAATTCTAATAAATATCAACCCTGTGAAGACTGATTTTCAAAAACCTTGAACATAAATTTTGAACAAAAACAAATGTCATTTATAAATGTACATCTTTGAATATTAAATTCTTTTAAATCTGAAGCTGTTTCACAAAAACTGAGATCCAAATTATATTTCAAATTCCCACAGTGAATAGAAATAATTTTTCATCCTCAACGGTTAGTATGAAGTATTATATATTAAATTCTTTGCAATTTCTCTATTACTATATCTGTATTAACATATAGTATCCTAAAAAAAGATAGAATTTTTGCAAAAAAATAAACATTCAAGTTTTAATTTTATATTTTCTTACCTCAATTTGAGACAACATTATGACCAGTTTTGCAAAATGGAAAATATGCTGCAGGAAACACAATTTTTTGAGCAGAAATATTTGAAATACGTTGGTACTTTTTCAAGTAATTGTTTTAGGTCTTTTCTGGAAACAAAAATTTATATATACACATGAGGGACCAAACTAAGTTACTGCCAGACAGGCAAGGACACACTCTGTTAAAGGGACAACTTATAGGGTAGATGAGGTGCTGATGAGTAATCTCTGTGCAAGGCAAAATATGATAAATGAAATACACATATAATTCAGAGAGAGATTAAAAATTCACATGAGTAGCAAAACTATCAAGAGACAAGGTGACTAGTGCTAACCAGAACTTTAAATATTTAACTCTGTTATTAAAATCACACTTCTGGGTATAAACTATTCTATGTTTTATAAACTGTTATCTAATGGATTAAAATTTTTCTTTTTATCTTTACAATTTGGAATTCCTGAGTATGCATCTTGGGATAAATCACTGAAATAAAATAATCCCACATTTGAGTCATAATGGCAAACACTTCTTTTTTGCAGCTACAGCACAGATTTGGAACAGGTGAGCCACAGTTTTATATGCCCCAAACATATCTTTGCTAGCATACTCACACACAGCCGAAGGAGGTAAAGGAAGGGGGGGGAGGACCTCTATTTCAGCACAGAGGATTTATCCCAAACAAAAAAGAGATGTAGTTGTTCTCCAGCCCTTCCCTTCTGTCACTAAAGTTTGACAGTCCCATGCTGATTTGGCAAAAAGCCAAAAAGTTTGTATAAAAGCACAACATCATAACTTCCTCCGGCTACCAGCCCACAAAGGCTCTCTATTCAATGTCAGCTTCATCAACATGAAATACTGTGATTTCATTGACTCTAATAATATATTAATAATGACGTCTTTAAACTATTATTTATATTGTAAATAGAAGTTCTACAGAAGGTCTACTAGACAGCCAAAAATTTCACAGGTATTGTTTCTACTGTGGATTTTTTTTTTCATTTCTTTAAGATGGAAAAGCAATTTTCCATTTCTAGATGCTCCAGCAACCACTTACAAAAAAGACAAATATTTTCATCTTCTGTCCATGGTAATGTCAGAGAAGTTTCAATCACAGTTGTCACACAACAAATGGTACTTATATCGAAAAAAATCCAAATAACTAAAAAGTCATAATTTGCTGAAAAATGTCTGGTTTTCCCACTATCTTAACTCCAACCAAATGTAAAATATGTGGACTATAAAAGCTATATATTCGCATAGACCATTAGCTGTTGTGAAAGACTATTCTTCTTGAATAGCAGCTACATAATACAAAATATTGGATTTCTATTTCACAGTTACATGATCACTCGCCTTACCCTAAAAACTCTCATCTTGACACCTGATCAGCCATCAGAGCAAATTTCATAACTAATAAGTCTTAATTTTCAAGCAGGGTTAATATACTTATTCAAACTACTATCAAATAAAAATAACCAGTTGCTGAGATTGAAAGCAAATCCCTGTTACAAAGCTGCAGTACTTTAGTGAATACTAAAAAAAAAGGCTTGGTGGAGCTGAAAAGATTTGGTATTCAGACAGATGAAGCTCTACCTTTCCCTTAGACATTCCCTTTTCCATAGATTGGGGTACTTGTGATAATCTTTAAATTTTTATTTGTCTCAGATCCTTGAAAAAGCACTATTATCTGTCTATTTATCTTGTTACAAAATGAAAAATATAAGCATAAATATTTTGCATAAACTTTGGATAAACACAACAGAGCACAGTTGTGGCTGTTGAAGAGCACTCTTTCTGCTGGATAAATAAAATAGATTCTTTCAGCCATTTTTCCACATTTCTTTTTTTCTTCTTCTTCTTCTTCTTGGAAACCTCTGATGTGTGAAAAGTTACCCTAAGGTATAAGAGGCAAGGATCCAAATGCTTTTTGGGTCAGTAGAGCACTTTATCATAAGAAAATATCATTACTGACATTTTAAAAAGATCGGGTATAATAGTCTGACAGTAGTAAGTAAAAACCTTTGTTTCAGGTTCCATTTAAATACTACCTCCTTTGAGCCAGTATAAAATTTCTTACATGGAACATCTTGATTCATGTGTTCCAATACAGAATTTCATTACCTCCTGTGTTCTGTCTGTAGGCCTCTGTTCTTATGTATTTGCCATGTGCACCTCTTTACAGATCAGAACTGCTGTACATAAGCTCCTTCTACTGTATAATGAGTGATGACAAGAGACACTGAATAAAAAAATATAATCAAGAACCTGTTTCTTAATCATAGGACATGTTAATGTATCCACTCTTATTGCACCACAGGAGGGGAAAAAGTGTTAGTCTCCCATTGAAAGAAAACTAGGCTTTCTAGAAAAGGAAGATATGATTCTCTAATCAATTCAAGTATACAACTCTGACAGAACTAAATTTTTTTAAAAAAAATTAGAAAATAAAAATCGCAAGAAAATGCCATGCTAAAAGCATATAAAGTATTGCAGGTGAATTTTCTTATTTCTTACACATTATCTACAGGGCCTCAAAATAACATGTGTTGTTCTACACAGATGCTGCCTTTAAAGACAGGCCTTCCCCAATTACAAGAGCCTTCCAATGTCAAAGAGAGGGCAGCTGCAGAAACCTGGATAACATCTGTAGTGAAAGGTGAGGCTTAGATTCTTTTTGGGTATTTGAACAGATGAACAGGACACTAACTTCTTTGGAGACCCATAGTTGCACATGAGTTCACCACCATTATACCCTGAGTTCAGCAGACTTGTAAATACCAGCTCTTCAGAGCTCCCATTTTGGAAATTTCCTCTTGATTGACAAATAGAATATGATTTAACATTAGCATTGCTTCTTAATATCATCAAACTCACACTGAAGTAGGATTTCTGAACAAATTAATTAGTATTCAGAATATTTGCAGTACTCACTTTAAATATTTCTTTCCTTCAAGCACATGGTTAAGCACTTTAATATGATTCAGTGTAATATGACTAACAGAATTCATTAACATTGTATTTAATTATTTGGCTGTGAAATCTTAGTTTCCCCATCTAATTGTAAACACTCAAAATACAGATTGTGGTGACTGCCTGCCACTCTATTCATAGAAAAGGCTGAAAAAGGATTGGACAGGCAACAAAAGGAAGGAGTTTTTCTTTTCTTTTCTAAAGAACAAAGTTCCAGGAATAGGTCAGTGAGAACTTATGCAACTTGACCAGCTTGGTTGGAGAGACCAAGCAGTGAGACTCGCAGGGGACAACACTGAATTGCATCTTCCTTTCACAATACTGTGAAAAATCAGTTATAGGACAGTGGTGCAAAGTTCATACTAATATCAACATCGTAAAGACCCAGGGTGATGACTCAAAGTAGGAGTCAGAAGAAAGCGATGTAGCAGCTCCAGAGGGCTGACAGCTAAATCCAGGTAATACAGCCAAACCAACATACCACCTTCCCTATTTGTGTCATCTAATACAGTGCTCCATATAAACATCATTAAATTCATGGGATCAGTGCCCTGAAGCTATAGATTTTTTTTCTCAAGAGGTGTACTTTATCATTATAGTCCTTGGATTTCGTGCAGCCCTGTTTCCCTTTTAACCATTTACTCCTGCTCCAACACCATCAACAGCGGTTGTTTTTGACAGTCTTAACAAGTGTGCTGCAAGTCTGCAGCTAGTCACACCCATGGTAAATAGCTTTGCATGAGTAGGATGGATTTGCATATGCTAATGTGATATCTGGCCATTGTGCAATTTCTTATTTCTGTAACCCTTGAGAAGAATATCTTCCTAGAAGATAAGTTAACAATAATCACCATTCAAGCTTTCAACTCATGTCTTTTTTACTATAGATGTCAATCTTAATCAAAAGATCTGTGAAACAATAGGTCGGACAGCAGACCAAAGAAAACTGCTTAAAGTATGGATGCTCCATGTTCATTCAGAAACAACTTATTTGCTTTCATATAGTCAAAACTTTGAAACAAAGAATTTAACCAAACTTGGATGTTGCAAATGCTTTTCATTCCCAAGGTGAGAGTTAATACAGACATAGAAAACCATATAACACAATCACCCAGCCACAAAATCTGTGTTGTGGTTAGCAGTGGTAGTATAAAGACAAATATAATTTATATGAGTGTTTAACAAAAGTCAACATGTTGCCAGTAGGGAAAAAAGTATGACTTTTTAGGTAGAGTCAATACTGATCTTGTATTTTGCAAATATCTTCTTTTGCCAACTGCATTTAGGCCTTTCGATCCTAATTTCAGTAGAATTGTAGACTTGGGCAAAAGAAAGAATACTTTAAGTAAAGGCAAATGATTAGTTCAAACCTTTGAAGCTCAGAAAGTATAATCTCAAGGGCAATTAAGAACTGAATGGATCTTCCTTATCCAAGGAGATTATTTCAGTTTAATTCCAGAAATTTCCATGACAGACATAAGATTATTCTAAAGGATACTGTCTGATCATATTTGGCCCAAAAGTATTATTTTAATAGAAATAAACTTTAAAAAATCCTAAAATCACCAACATATTCACAATGATTTTTCACAAACAGAGCAATTCTCTGAACACGCATGTATTTTCCTATATTGCCTGTATTCCAAAACAGGTGTGCCAACAGCAGTAACTATTATAATAGTATGTAGGCAGAAAAAACAACTGAAGTTTATCTATATCTATATCATCTATATCTATATCTAATCTATATCTAATCTATATCTAATCTATATCTATATCTATATCTATATCTATATCTATATCTATATCTATA
>VZTJ01006412.1:2830440-2940511 GCA_013397795.1 Orthonyx spaldingii | reverse complement strand
GGCCGGCATGGAGGGCGAGGCGGTCAGCGGGGCGCAGCTCATCGCCCAGGCCCTCAAGGCGCAAGTAAGAGCGCGGGGGCGGGGAGCGACAGCCCGCAGCGAGCGAGTGTGCGCGGCCGGACTCACCCCGACCGGCGCTGCCGCTCTCCCGGGGGCGGACGGAAAGGGATCGTCCAGCCGCTGTGTGGGNGTGTGGGAGGGAGGTCCCGCCACAGCCCCGGGAGCGGCCCGGCCCCGGGGCTGCCGGGGCCGCCGTGAGCTGCTGACGCCGCGGCGGCGCTCCCCAGGCCGGCACTGATTCCGCCTTCTGGCGAGCCTGCCCCGTTCCCGAGCCTGCCCATTCCCCAGCTCAGCCGGTGCCCCCTCACCACCAGGCAGTGCCGGCGGCCCTCTGCGGCTCTTCCCGTGACAGCTGGATGTGCTTCCTGCGCCTCCTTTACAGTGACAAAACTCCGTGTTCACAGTCTCTAAACTCGAGATGCTGCTGACCCGGCACGGGGCTCGAGAGAAGACTTTGGCCTGTGAAACAGAAAAGTAGTTCAGTTGTAACTCTTTATCTCTGTGCGCACGGTACTATCACCGTCGTTTCTTAGGGTCTTTTGTCATTAATTTTCTGTGGAAGTGTGAAACACAAGGTGCTATGAGGCATTTTCAGAGTAGAGGAAGCCAACATACTGAGAATCAGGAAAGTGACATAGCAGAGATGGCCCAGGTCAGTAGAAAGCACTAAACACACATTGACTGAGGCACTGAACCGTTGTCCCACTGCTTGTAGACCCCCAAAATCCAGGGCTTTCACAACCACAGAGGGCTGAGCTGAAAACACCAGCTGGTGCTAGCTCTGTATGCTTCCACAGTGACCTGTGAGTTTCTCTGGGACTATATATGTTGTTACATTTTAGTTTTAGACTGACTGTGTAGTTAGCATGTCTGTGTTTGGCATGTGCTTATTAAAGCTGTCTTTTGGGAAAAAACAGTCTGACTTTTTCCAACGTTTTTCTTTGTAGAATATTGAATACATGTTTGGCATTGTTGGTATTCCAGTCATTGAAATCGCAATTGCAGCCCAGGCAGTTGGAATAAAATATGTGGGAATGAGAAATGAACAAGCTGTAAGTATATATCTGTAGTGGGACCAACCCTTTCCTTAACTGTTTTACCATGGAATGAAACGCAGTTTAACTTTTCTTACTGGAAAGAATGTGGTCTCTGAATGTTCCTTTAAAAAACCTGTAGAGAAGCAGCCACTGTCATTTAGGAATACTGGAGAACATTGGTGCATTGGTTGAGTGTTTCTTTGTGCCCTTCTTGCCCCACTTCCATTTTAAAGTGGCCCCTCCTTTTCTGTTAAGGGAATTGCATCTTCTTTCATTTAAAAATGCCATTGTCCAGTAAGAAAGCAAGAATAGGAAAAAAAGAAAGAAAAAAGATTTAAAGACAGCATGTGATAGAGAACAAAAAAATTATCAAAATTATCTCCTTCAAATTACATATTGTCAGATTTTATCTCCTAGGCTTTGAGATGCTCATGCAGGGCTTTTTGTTTCTCTGTAGCTTTCTACACACTTTCCCATATTCTTCTTAAATTTTTTTTACTACTTTCTTTAACTGGTGTCTTCCCTTGTAAAATGAGACAATATTATCATTCTCACTCCAACTGGTAGTATTTTAATTGTTTTGAGGACTTTTTAACCTACCTCTTTACTTTTTTTCCCCTTTTCTGTGTGGTGTTCTTAAGTGCCTAAAGAGGAAAGTCTTCCCATTGATTGATAAACATGTTCTGACAATTCAAATAATAATGTTTTTTTTCCCTTAACTATGTTTTAAGAGATCACGAAACAGCAAGCCATAGAAAGTAATAATACTTCCAAGTGCTCCAAATCAAGCATGAACATACCCTTAGACTTTCTTATTTGTATATATTTCAGCTTCATTGTGTCGGTATCAGAAATTAGAGTCAAGCTCCTCAGCATTTTGGTGTTATGCCACTAGTTCTGCATTTGTTTGGTTTCCCACAGTAGTAACTCTTCAATCTCAGTAGTTTCTTGGGTGTTCTGAGGTTGAAGATAACAGCCTCAGGTTTATACCTTGTTTCCAAGGGTTGCTGCACAAGATGAGTAGCTGGCTGCAAGCTACTGAACTGCTGGCAGTTGGACCATCAGCTTTCCATACCGGGAGTTGGTCTACAGCAGTTGCCAGTTTTCCTTAATTTATGTAGTTAATAACCTTTTGGACTGTCCCAGACAATACCTCAACAAAGTATTGTAACAGTAGTTCTCCTAAATCAGGTGGTTGTGAGCTGTACGTTTTTGCTCTCTAATCCTTACATCCTTATATTGGAATGTGAGAATTTAGAGGAGTGCATGTCTGTATGGAAAACCTGTAATATATGAGAGAGGTAAATATATACAAACATGTTTAAAAGGTGTGTTTGATTCTTTGAAGGACTGGGAATTCAACACAGTCTTTATGTTCCTGCAGGCCATTTAGCAAATATTCTAGTTTTAGCTGTGGTTATTAACATGATTAAAATTAATTTCCTCATGTGTGCCTGTAATTAACAGAGAAGATTGCTCTGCACTGCCAAGTGAGATGCTGTTTTATTTATTGCTTTTTACTAGATGAAGGAGACAATAAACATTCTGCTGTGTAAATGATGAGCTGATTTTGCTTAGTGGAATGAAAATAACAGAAAGACTTGTTTTAATGTCAACATGTCAGGATTTCTCTTCTTTGGGGAGTGGGAAAGGATGAATGAAGATGCATCTTGTAGTAAGTGTTGGTTTGTTCTTTATCCTCAGTGAATAAGAGAGTAATTGCTTGGCAGAGGAGAGAGTGAAGGGTTATATATAGTATATTCAAGATGTACTCTGTATTTTATGTCATAGTTTTAAATGTCTCAGTTGTGTGCTCTGGCTGTGGAGGATGTGTATACAGCTGCTTCCTTTACTGGTGAAGGCAGCTGTATATGATATAAGATACATGGAAAATTACGGTTTTTCCCCACGGGTTGAGTTTCTACCTCATTTCTAGGCCAGATGTAGCAAAAGGATTTCCCTGTAAAAGTGGTAAAATTTTAATTAGTAGAGTTCATAGGAAATAGGGCCCATAAACTAGTTAACACACAAAAAAATCCCATTATAATATGGGATAATAATCAAGCAATGTACCTGTTGGTTGGCATCCTTATGTTCTTATTCTGCCCAGGACAGTGGTGGAGTCACCATCCCTTCAGAAGTGACTGGACATGGCACTCAGTGCCACGGACATTGGTTACGGCTTGGACTCAGTGATCTGGGAGGTCTTTTCCAACCTTAATGAGTCTGTGAAAGGCTCATAAAAATGCAGAATAGAAACACCTGATTAAAATGTGAAGTTAAAAGTAGCACTACCAATACCCATAATCCAGTCTCCTGTGGCCTGTAATATGACATAAGTTTGCCAGAAGCAGTGCACCTGAATCCACATGCCCTTTGAACACTGAAAAATTGTGTTGCAACTCCACAGAGGCGTGTGTTTTGCGCATCTGTCCCTGGGTGATTAGAGATTCCTGTGATTGTTTAGAAGACTGATAACCCAGACCAGTTCTAAACTTCAAAAACCCCCTTTACTATATGGTTATTTGTTAGCAACACACATGGCTTATGTTTAGTTCTTAACCTTTCATAATAATTATCACTACACATTCAAAGCAATCTCTTGATATTGGTATCCCAAGCTGTGAGCATACAATATGCTGGAGTTGGTGCAGCTGTCAAGGAATCGGGCTCGAGAACCCTTTAGTAATGGCAGCTGGAACCAAAGTGGGCATCTTATCACCAGAGTACTGAATTATAATTAAAAAATCAAATCTCAACTCTACTTAGAAATGAAAGAGGCAGGTTCTAAGGCCGGAAGCTTACTTTTTAAAAAATTACAAAATATTGCAAAATGAGGTTTTTTTCCATTAAGTGTTAGAACTTGCTGATTTCAGGAAAAGAAGATGAAAATATGAGAGTAGGCAATGTCAGGTGTGAATTCTTGAGTTCCTGTGTCACCTGTAAACTTCTGGTTTTGCTTGATCACATCCTGTCTTTTTAACCAGGTGAAATTTATATCCAAATATTTAATATCACTACAGGAATACCATAAAAACATACTCTGCAATAACACTGCTGATATGCTATGCTAACACATGATGTGGATGTTACTTTTGTGATTTTTATTCAAAACAGATTTTTTTCTTTAAATGTCAACATAGCTAAAGCAACGCGTGGTACTGGAGTGAGAAGTATTTCAACAGCTCAGCTTTTAAAAGACAATTCCAAATCATCTAATTATTCTCTCCAGTGTGAGATTTCAACTTTTTGCTTGATTTTTGAAAAACAGTATTTCTGAAATGTAATTCAGAATGGCTGGATTTCTCCTGTTGTCTTTCTCTTGCAAGCCCCTCTTCCATGTTAGTCCAGAAGGCAGTGGCAAGCAGAAGTTTCATGCATTGTTCTATTCATTTTGCTTCTCTAGTTTTAGTTGGGTTTTTTAATCTGGTTGATATTTTCTCTTTCAAATCCCAAATATTCCTAATGTAATATCTTGTAAAAACAGGAGCCTGAAATGTGGAGAGAAGTGGAGAAGAGTCTTGAGATTTTTCACATTAATCTTTATGGACACATCTTAAAATGGGAAGAGTGAAATGGTGCTTTTACTTATGTTTAAGCTCTTATAATCAGGGAAGAAATTGTACCTGCTTATTTTCAGTATTTTTGTTGAAAGTTATGTACAAAACATCATTAAATGTATACTAAATATATACTAATAATTGTATCGTTAACTCCAATATTTTCAACAGGCCTGTTATGCTGCATCTGCTGTTGGATATTTGACTGGCAGGTATGTAAAGAGTCTGCAAAGCTGGTAAGAAATGCTCACTAGTCAAGAATTACCTTTTTTTATCTCATCTGCTGGAATAGCAAGTGCCTCTGCCTGAATTAAGTTGTAAAATTTGTGTTGAATCAGATACGCTTCTTCCAATGTGAGCTTTGTTCATTGGTAGCTGCTGATAGAGTGCAGTTGAGAAAACTGCAAATGTAAGTTTACCAAATTACATATAAACGTTAGATGGTAGAGCAAATGTGATAAAAGAAGTCAGGAGCTGTGTTAGGATAAGCCTGTGTGTGTTGCACACCTCTGTGTGGGTGGCACATAACTATTCACTTGCTTTTCCAGTTGGATTGGTACAGCTTCAGAGTTTCTGATTGCCATGTCTACCTGTAGTCATTCATACAAATTCCTAGCTGTTCATGAATTTTGATGACATGAGTAAAACTTTAATATTCTGTATTTCAGCACCTTACTAATTTTTGTTGATTATTTGTTTTGTGTTCCTTGTGCTCACTTCTCTTTTCTCTGTTTCTCTTTTTTTTCTTTTTGTGTTTTCCCTGCAGACCAGGAGTATGTCTTGTAGTGTCCGGTCCAGGTTTCTTACACACCCTTGGTGGGATGGCAAATGCAACCATCAACTGCTGGTAATTTAACTGCATTTTCCATTTAAAATTCCAGTAATTGTGTGTTGTTATTTGTTTCAGATGTTGAGCTCCATGGTATTTAGTATTTTACTTTTTTCCCTTTTTGTGTGGATAATGAGAAAGAAATTCTTCCTTTATCAACCTTAAAGTTAATTTAGTTCCATTTTTTTGTATTCTCATGGATAAAATTCTTTTTTCCTATCCCATTGTATTTTAGAAAATCTATCAGTATAGCTGGTTGTATGGATGTGTTTGAAAATGAAGTCAATATTCAGCCTGTAATGCTTTCATGATCATGGAGATCATCTTAAAGGTGTTTTCTAAATGTAAATTCATACTGCCTTTGAATTACTGTATTTCATATGTGAATGAATTGACAACTGCATTGTTAAAATCACTGTTTGCTCCCCACACAGACATTTAAAGCAGAAATTAAGTATTGAATTAAATGATGTACAGAGGGGTAGTGTTTACTCCTGTAAGCCTTCACTGAGACTTGACAGCTTTATCTGGTCTGCCACTGAAAGCTGTTCAGAAAGCTGTACTGGGGTATTTTGGGTAGAAGCCGTAGTAATACCAAGCAGATGTGTTCACAGAACAGAACGTGATCCAGAACAGTGTGATCTGGAACATTGAATTAGTAGTGGCTGATGGATGAGGGAACACTAACAAATCAAGTCTGACATTTTGAAAAAAGACCTCTAGTGTTCAAATTCTGTTTTTAAAAAATGAGTTATTGACTAAAGTGTTGCTGTCACTATGTGACCTTAGACTAAAAAGGGAAGATCATATGAAAACCTTGCTTTTGAAGAGTCAGGGGTTTGGTTATAAGAAAGAAGTGTTCATGTCATTTACTTACAGATTTTCATGAGACATTTTTGAGGGTAAATTGTATTTTTGAGGGTAAAACCTCATGATATTTCACACTGAAAATTTCTTACCATGCTGCTGCCTCCTGTCCTGTCTCATTCTAAGCAAGATTTTATACCTCAGTCTGGCTATGACAATGGACTCCAAAGACAAGTGTGATAGTTGGTAAGATTTAGAGTAAACAATAGCATGCTGAAGTACCATGCTCTTTCCCTGAGGTTGCAGTTATTTTTTTTCAGTTTACTGAAGTTCTTCTCCTGCAAGTCCATAAGACCATTATTTCATTATAGTCAATGTTCTTTCTGCCTCACTGTTGTTTTTGACTTGCTTTGTAAGCACTGCTCTTCAAAATGTCTACAGTATTGTGACAGTAATACAATGATTTCCTTGAGGGAAAACTTCTTTCTAGTTAGAATTATGTAAAACCTCAAGAGCAGAACTAAATCTTTTCAAGATCTAGCTATTGGAGTTGGCTTCCTGAAAAGTAGACCAGTTTTGTAATTATATTTCATTATTGGGAAGTAGTAGTAATTATTTTGTTCATCAAACGATTTAAATAAATTTGGAAAAGACAAGTGAGAGGAATAGGGTTTGTTGTTGTCAAATAGCCTTGTGATATAGTAAAAATCATTTTGCTGAGGGGAGAGAATAAGCAGAATAAAATTGTATAGAGCAATCATCAAGTGCATTTTTCCATAATGACTTTTAATAGAGGTAGGATACAGCTTGAAGTTCTCATTTCACTGCACCAGGGGATTAGAATTGAGATTTTTGATTTATGGCAGAGAAATGGCCTGATTATGACACGTAGATCTAGATACATCTATCCCCAAGTGTTATGGGTGGTTAAATTTAGGATTATGCATGGAACACACTGTAAATGTTTCAGCTTGATACATAGTATAGATCAATGCAGCCAAAGGAAAGGCCATATCTGAAGAGAAATTGTTTAAGAAAAAAAGTCTAGAAAGCTGTTGCCCCAATATTTCAATATAGTGTGGATGAATAAGAAGATTAATAAAACATCTTTCTTCTGTTGACTCAGCATTTAGCATTTTAAGGAGTTTGACCTACAATTTGAATAAAAGACAGGTTTTCATTCATTGTAGGAAAATTATTTGTTGTATTTTGTGGAAATTATAATTAAAATGTGCTCCTGTGGAATGTATAACCCTCACTGTAAACTAATACTGCCTTCCTCACATATCTGTGAACTAATTTAAGGTCAGGACTGCTTGCAGGCATGTTAATTTTTTGTTCATTTCTTTGGGTTTTGGGGTTTTTTACTAAAAATGAAATGCTGGGAGTTGTGCTCTCAGCCAGCTAACTTCTGCTGTGTTCCAAATTATTTACAAAGAAAACATAGTCTTTATGAAAAATTGTATCCTAGCTTGTACTTAGTTCTAGGGCTTGTGCATGTTACAATACCCTTTATAAACACGTATCTTAATACTTTTTAGACCAGTCAGTACTTTTTAACTTCTTACTAGGTGTTGTCATTCCCTCAAACCACTGTGTCACCCATATTATCAAACTTGAATGAAAATTGCCTCCAGTGTGATTTGATTTTAGAACTTCTGTGATGCAAGTCACTTAATATGGCCAAATTGTCTTAAAACTAGTGATCCAAAAGCTGCTGGGAAGGCTACCAGGTGACACTCTGATTTTTAGAATCCATTCCTGTATTCTGTATCTATTCCTGTAGGGATCCGTGGTTGCTAATGATGCACAGCACACCGAGAGCTGTAGGATTTGACTGTAAGGAGAGTTAACAGGTGTGATGGCAGTTGTAAAAAAAAATATACTTATGGGGGGGTTTTGGTTTTTTTTTTAATATACTTTTCTAGGCCTTTGATTGTTATTGGAGGTTCTTCTGACAGAAATCAGGAAACCATGGGAGCTTTCCAAGAATTCCCACAGGTACGCAGACATACAACTTTCTGTGGGAAGGTTTCATTTAAATAATTGTTGTTTCATCATTATTGTAGGAAAAACAATCCTAAACACTAACATTTCCTAACAGATCTTATAATGCTGTTGATTTGCTCCATCTACTGGTTTAAAATTGACATTGTATAAATGCAGCAGATTGCCTGGAATACCTTTGTCCCTACTCACGTTAGAATTCATACTCTTGTTTTAGGTCCTCAGCTAGTATAAATTACCTTTGTTTGTTCTGAGATGGGCAAAAACAAAATGTCCAAGAAAAGAAACCAATTTATGGGGGATGAAAAAAAATCAAACTGAAAAATTTAAGCACTTGGAGGAATGAATATGGTATTGACAGTTTTCAGCAGCTGCTACTGCATTTTTCTCTGGGGAAGTTTTCACCTTGTTGCTTTTGATCTGGCATTACTTTGATTTTATTCATGTTGAAATGAGATGGAAATTAGCAAATCACTTTGATAAATCAATATAATGGTTATTTGCTTTTATTCAGGTTGAAGCTGGCAGGCTGTACAACAAACTGTCTGTCCGCCCAAGCAGCCTGGAAGTTATTCCTGCTGTTATTGAAAAGGTACGAAAAAATAGAAAATTAACATCAGAACATCAGGTAATTGTCTCCTGTTTAAGTTTTGAGGGTTTATTTTTGTGTAGTTGTTACTCAAAGTAATTTGCTCTGGCAGATAGGAGGTGATGGTTGATTGAGTAAATAACAATTGGGGAGGTTCTGCCTTATGAGCAATGCTATGGAATAGGCTAGAAATAGATTCTAATCCAATCTGATGCTTACTGATCCCTGCAGTGGTTTTTGTTAGCTTCAGACAGAGTTGGAAAACTTTTATGAAATAAATGCTTTTAGGGAGAGATGCAGTAACTAGAAATGTAAAGCTTCAGCTGTTTTACCACTGTCATGTGAAGGAGATTTGGAGGGGGGCAGTGGAGATGGTTCTGTCAGGTTTTGAGTTTGGCTGTTGCTTTGTTGGTTTTTTTTGAGAGTGAGAGAAAACACATCCTTATCTCAGTGCTTCAGAGTGGATTAGAGAAGTCTCTTGGTACTGCTGTAGCAGCCCTTCAGCCATGTCAGCCTAAATTCTGCATACAGTCATACTGTTTCCAGAAGTGCAAATTCAGCAGAGCATCTACCTGCAATAGAAGAACTGGAATCAAAAATAATAGAAAATGGAGGCATTGGTTATCTTGGTTTCACTCTGTTTGTGCTACTTTAAGTAGAATTCAGCATGAATGTTTAATTTTGCATCTCCAAACATAACAGCTGATATTGTAATTGTCTCATTGTAAATTAAACGAAGAATTTAGAGTCTAAGACTGTATATCTGCTGAAAGGCTCTGGTTGGTATATAAGGGAAAGTATAAATAGCTATCAAAACTTTATTTTCTTCGTATAAATCAGCCCATGGTAGCTTTCCCTATGACAAATAAGCAAAATGAAACTGTGTACCTTCACTGCCTACAGGAGAGTTTTCTTGCTTTATTTGAATAAAAACATTTTTAAAATCCTGTCAGTGACTAAAACTGTGCTTGTATGTTTTCTAGGCTGTAAGAACCAGTATGTATGGTCGTCCAGGGTCCTGCTATATTGACATTCCCGGGGATTTTGTGAATCTTCAGGTGAATAAGAACTCTGTCAAGTGCGTAAAGATTACCTTCATTATTTTTCAAGTCATAGAACAAAAGACAATTTAGTTATAGGTTAATTTCATATTTTATTTTCCTAAAACAAGAAAATCCAGCCTCTAAATGTAGCATTCCATCATAACATGGTACAGATTACAGTTTGTCATGAAATGTGCAAAAAAGATTGAGTTAATATGGTAATATAACAATGTCACTCTGTAAATCTCTGAAACAACGCTACCTACAAGATTAAAGAAACAAGGAGGGAAAGCTTCAAAGCCTGTTTTAAAAAAATATATCCTATTCTAATAAATGCTGTAACATGGTGTGTAGCAACTGCAATTTTATGCTAAACAATAGGTTTTGTCTTTCAACATTTCTTGTTTTGAATTTTTTTAAGAGCCTCTTTTGTTTTGCTTGGCTTCAGGTACGTGGAATGCTGCCTGCCACCTCCCATCAGCATGGCTGAACACTCTGCTGTAGCCAAAGCAGCCTCTGTCATTGCTCTTTCCAAGCAGCCTCTACTCATCATTGGCAAAGGTAGAATGCTTTGATGTAGCTTTGAACTGTGCTTGTTCAGGTCAAGAACAGTGATTGCTTTTCCCCAGAAGTGTTACTCATATTCGTTTTACCTCTAGTCAAACAAACAAACCAACCAGCCAGTAGAAAAAACACAAAATTCTTTGGAATTTACTGTTAAAATCTGCTCTGCTTTTAGAATATTTTTTTCTGTTCTGTAATAGTTGTATTTTTCATCTAGTTTAAAGAAAAATCAATTGATAAAAAAGAAGTTTATGTAGAAAAAAGTGGGATAACTGTTGTCTTTAATCCTAGACCCAATACCAAGGGATCACTTCCAAAATTCCAAACAATTTAAATTCTATTAAAGAAATTATATTCTCTGTCTGATCTTTGGCATATATAGCAAGAATCAGAGTAACCAAAGGTCATTTTTCTGTTGGGTCTTACTGAAAGTGCCAGCCTAACTGTGTGGGAATATAAAGCAACACAGCAGATGTTGCTGCTTTACAGACTTTTCATTGTACTCTGCCAGTGTAATCAATTCCTGGAGATGGAGGGTAATTATTCTCTCTGCTGGTTCACTTCTTTTATGCTTCCTTGTGCAGTGTTAGCCAGTTCAGTGGTGTTTTTGTTGAAGACACAGGTCAGCTAGGAACAGAATTAAAATAACCAGCTCATTTAATCCAGGCTGTTCCCCTGCAGATGAGGGGAATGATCTCTATTTGTGTTTAATTAGGGAGTGCAATGATTGAAATGAGATTGATCTAACAATTAGGATAGGTTATGGGGTTTTTTTCCTCTCTCTGGCTTGATTATACATGAACAAAAGGGTGTTCTTTGAAAGTGAAAGGTGGAAAACAAAAAAATAGATCTGTGTTTTGTTGATGTCAGCAATTGAGAATCTACTCAGCAAATGTATCTGGACTTTGTGCTATATATTGTTGTTAGCAGAAGTTTTGAAAGATATACAAAAGTATATTCTTCAGGATTTAAGACTGACAGACTCAAGCCATTGCACAAGGACCAGTCAGTTATTCCAGGTTGCCTGGGCAAGCTAATTCAGCAGCCATGTACTGCTGCAGCATCACAGGAAATGTGTGCACAAACACATACCTTTGCAAGGACTTCTTTGTACTTCTCTCTTCTCACTAAAGGCTTATGGTAGACTCTTTGGGCAGGTTGTTATGGGGCATGTGGTAAGCAAGAAATGACATGGCACAACATAAAGGTCATCTCGTGTTGCTGCTGCAGAAGTCTCTATCCCATAATACCAACCTTCACCCACTAAAAAACTGTCATTTTAAACAAACAAGATCTCCTATTTTTCCCTGCCCTGCTTCATAAAAATAGATAAAATAGTTCACATGAAGTCTTACCGAAAAACCAACCAAACAAAACTTTTCAAAAATGTGTGAAATTTTAACCCCAGGTGTCTGTGGATTGGCATGGTAAGTTTTGAGTTCTTCAGAATGAGAAATAACAGGCAGCTTTCATAATGAGAAACAGTACTCTTTCTGCCCCTAATGTAATCAACCTAACTGAAGTTCAAGCAAATACAGTTGGTTTCTGTAGTATTAAGCAGTCTCTTTCATTTTATTCAGGTGCTGCTTATTCACATGCTGAAAACAACATCAGAAAGTTGGTGGACCTTTGTGGACTGCCTTTTTTGCCCACACCAATGGCAAAAGGAGTAGTTCCTGATAACCATCCAAATTGTGTAGCCGCAGCAAGATCAACGTAAATATAACGCAAGGCTTCTAATCCTAACATCTGAGAAACATTCTGGGAATTTTGATCGTGTACAGATGCCAGGGAAAAATCATATCACAAAAACTTTTTCAACCATGTTTTGCACCTCACTATAGAGCACTGAAGATCTTGCTGGGAAAGGGACAACAGCTTTAAGTGGAGCACTTTAGAATGCTGACCAGAAAGATACTTTCTGAGATATATTATATTCTGTAACTGTGAAACCTATGGCAAGTAGATGTATCAACGTTGCTAGTGTGTATTTCATAACACAAAACAGAGCTGGCAAACAGTTCATGTTAAACATTTAACTTTGTGCAGTAGGCAAGCTACTTCATTTTACTTTAATACCATAAACAAAAGCTTGAACTGCCCATGTTGCAGTTGAAGTTTTGCCAGCTGTTGTCTCTGTGTGGTGTTTGCAATACCCTATCAGTAAATTGCACTTTATTTGTAAAGCAAAGAAAGATATTTCACACTACACTGAAAGACTATGTTTAAAGTAATTTTTAACAAGTTTTTTTTTGGCTTTTGGCAAAATTAATGTGAATGGACTCTAAGAAGCCTACTATGTATGAACATGCATACAGTCAGCTTACAGATGGAGCATTTATATACCCTGAGATTAAAATACTGTCCCTTGCTGAGCATATTTGCTTTATCACTGTTAAGCATGCTACTAGGAAAAATGGAGAATAAAAGAATATACCAAATATTGTCTGCCCATCTGGAAGGTAAATTAATGGGAGACTAAACTGAGAGGCCCACGACAATCTAAATTTTGGCACCCACTCTTGCCAGTGTCACAATAGTGAGTCTTGCTTTAGCCTCAGAATCATTCTAGCATCTTGTTGGTCTCCTAATGTAATGATTCCTTTCCTAAATACAGTGTAATAGCAAAATAGTAACTAATTTTCTTCTTAAGTTCCTTAACGTAAGAATGGATTGGTGATTGGCTGTATAAAAGAATACAGGGTTTTGGGGGCTAAGCAAGCATCTTAGAGGAAGAAAGAATTATATGTATATTCTGGGGTGTGCTGTGGTGATTAGGATTGCTTCTAATTTTGCAAAGACTATTAAATGTAATAGTGATTCCTTCTTATCTGCTTCTCTCATTTCCCTTTATTAGGGCATTACAGCATGCTGATGTAATCATCTTGCTTGGTGCAAGGTTGAATTGGATTTTGCATTTTGGTCTTCCACCAAGGTATCGACAGGATGTAAAGGTTATTCAGGTAAGCAGGAAAATTATTATCATTTAATGGAAGTCTGTGTTCTAGCATTGCCTAGAGCAATTATTGTACATTATTTTGGTAATGTATTTCATGTGGCAAATACTGCCATATGGACAGTGCAGTATGGTGCACATAGTTATGGTAATTCTCCAGAAATACTTATGATTTCTTTAATTATTGTTTTGACTTCCTTATTTTTTCCTAAGAATGCTTACAATATTGTTCCTAGTATCAAGAGCTTGGGGCTGCTCTAATGAGGAGGGCAGACACTTTTATGCAGTTGACTGATACAGGGTTAGACTCATGATACTGTTGTAATCTTTCGAGCATTGAAATTTCTATGATTGAAAGAAAACTATTTGAAATTTTGGGATCTTTCATACTGCTCTCTTGGCTGAATTTTTCTGAAAAAGAACTGCTTTCAGATCCTGAGTCAGTCATAATGTAAGAGCTCAGTCACTTGGAAATGTTCATGAAATAAGAGCAAGAAAGGCTATTTAACTAATTAATGCATTTGACAATCTGCCAGCTCTTAGAAAGAGAAGTCTTTAAATTGTGTCCTTAAAATCTCCTCCCTAGGAGTCTGTGATCAAAGAGTAGTAGTTGATCCAGTGTGCTGGCTGTCCTGCTTACTCTGACCTGGAACATGATCTAAAGTTCCAAACTTTGTGATAGCATTAATTTTTAAGCTAAATTATTACAGTAAGAGCTCAGTTTTGCAAATATTATTTTTACAAATAATACATATTTTATGTTTCCTCTTTCTAAAAAAAATAAAGAAAAATATTTTTTCATCTCACTTAAAGTAATTTTTTTCGCTATCAGAGATTAGTATTAAGATAGTTCATAGTTTGTGTGACCTGATTGTAAATAACAGTTTATGTAACCTTAGAGGGCTCATGCATCACTGATAAAGGAATTTGCTTCAGTAGTTGCAATTTACTTTTCAGTTTCTTCATGCTAACTAAATTCTTGCTGTCAAGTAGCATACACACAGTTTTCTCAGTGAGAAAATTGCTGCTTTGTATAGGCTTTAAGGGTGTACCTAAGTCTAGATTTTCAGCTCTCATACAATTATCACTTTATTCACCACCTTCTCCTTAACATTGTAATAAAGTTCTATAGCGTCTGCAAGAGCTTGAAAGAAGCGAACAGACAATTTTAAGGATATATATGAATTTTTATTAAAATAAATATGTACCATAGGGTTTTACTTTGTATAAAGGATTTCCTGATGTCATGTCAAGGAAAGGCAAAGGAAGTTAGCTGTACAGCCAAAACAAGGTATGAAGACAATGTTAGACATGTTAAACTGTGTTCCTCACTTGAACTGAAAAAAAATTCTCTTTAATATCCTTGACTTAATGGTGGGCTTTCTTTTTGAAATACAGATTGATATTTGTGCAGAAGAGCTGGGGAATAATGTAAGGTCAGCTGCAACTTTATTAGGTGACATAAACGCAGTGACTAAGCAGGTAACGTAATGTCCCATGTCCTCCGGTTTTGAGTTCAATTTCCTCTGATTCATATGAAGTAAGTTGCATTAAAAATAAAGGAAAAAACACCAACTATTCAAGGAAAACCATTTTTCAGGCACTACATTCATTCTGTGCATCCAGTCTATTCTCAAATTATATGTTAAAGATTCTGATTATTGTTACTGTGATTGTACTGGGATCTTTCTTGACAATGTTATTCTTGATGCTTTTGTTGTTTTTTAAATATGTTGAAAGACTCCTCTACAACATTTCAATTTTGTTCCAGCTCTTAGAAGAGTTCAACAAAAGATCATGGAAATACCCTTCTAATTCAGACTGGTGGAAAAGGCTAAGAGAGAAAATAAAGAACAATGAGGAAAGATCGAAGGTAGTGTGAAATTAAAGAAATTGAAAGGTTTCTTGCTATAACAGGCACTGATGCATTGTCAGTTTTGTAACTGGTCTATATCCAACCTCCTCAATTATTTCTCAGTTCTGTCACCCAGACTTTGAAAATTTGTATCATTCTGGTACAGGCTTACTCTTCTTATGCCTATGAACTGTGAGCATTATAGATTAAGTATTCTATGATTTTGTATAAATGCAGACTCTGTGGAAGTCATTGAACTTCGGGATTGGAATCTTTAAGGCATTAGTAGAAGCAGCCAGAGCTGCTGTGTTGTGGGCAGTGACTTGTAAACAATGGACAGATACTCTGGGTACTCCAAGTGGAAGCTGGCTTAGGTGAAGATGCATTATTAGTTTTCTTCTATGTGTAATAATTGTTTGTAATTGTGCAGTTTAGCAATGCTGGTCTAGGTTTAATCTATGTTAAAAGCAAGTAGCTGTTAAGACCAAGAGGCCAGAGATACTTGTATATACCTAACTTTATGTAACCCATATTCTGCAACTTCAGATGCATGTTTCCAAGATAGGGGTCTAAAATAAATTCATTCTAGTGGATTGGTCTTTTGGATTACCTCCCAGCACACAGATGACAGCTCACTTAGGGTTGTCAGTGGTCAAACCTGTGTGCAGAAAAATTTCATGTGCCTCTTGGGTTAAACTGAATTTTAATAGCTTCTGCTAATGATAGGCCATTGAAGAGTTGCTGAGGTTGTTGAGCCTCTGATAAATATGTTGTGTCACCAGGATAGCTACAGGAGTGACCTTGGTGTAGTGCATGGGAAAACCAAATACTCCAACCCTACCTAGCAGAGTGTATTGTTTTATTTCCATCATTATTATTGGTGTCTCTGTTTTGCACTTTATTATAAATTCTATTCATAGGAGTTACTAATATCTTTTATTTTTAAGGGATTAGCATTACAGAAATCTCTGCCTATGAATTATTATACAGTCTTTCATCACATCAGAGAACTGATACCCAAGGACTGCATTTTAGTGAGTGAGGGAGCAAACACCATGGACATTGGACGAACTATGCTTCCAAATTTCTATCCCCGTCAAAGGTGTGGTATCTTTTATATTGTGCTGACTCAACAGGCTACATTTATGCATAAATGTTTTCATTTAGCTAAGAAGTATAATGGTCTGGAAAACAGAGGTTCAGTATGTTGAGAGAAGGATTAAGGAAAGTTTTCCACTCACATACTGATGTCCTGTCATAGATTGTAACAATTCTCAGTGTGCTCTGCAGCAGAATGGTGATAGTTGCTCTCTGTCTTGTGGACAGTGAGTGATGAGCACCTTATTCAATTCCCTGACCTAGATGTTGATTTCTGTGTTCAGAGTCTGTGGTAAATACTGATGAAAAATAAAACAGTCATTGGGATTCTCATGTTGAAAAGAATTCACGTGAAGAGTTTTTCTTTGAAACACTTCAAAATGGGAAAAACTTGAAAATTGTATTATATGTTGGGCATGCTTTCCTGTAAACCTGCATGCCTAAGACATGGGTACTCAAAATACTGCTTTGTAAACAAAACAACCAAGAAAACCCCACCCATGTACTTCCAGCAGAGTTGGGGGAAGAGTGTGCAATTTCCCCCTTATTTAAAATAAGGACACAGTAATGTTACTGGTTGTCTCTTTGGATTGCATTGCACATATCTGAAAGCAAATTTGAGAAGTTAACCCTAGAATAATCTAGTGCTTTATGTACTTTTGTATCCATTATGTGCTTCTGATTGAAATGATCTAACTAAATTATAGCTTTCAATTTGATTTCAAATGGTGGAACAGAAGGCTAAAATTTGAACAGCAGTATTTAATCAGTGGCTTTCAGACTAACAGTTATATTTTCAAGGAATTAAATATAGAAATATTTCATGTTGTCTGTCTCTACAGTAATTGAATGTTTTTGAAATACTGTTACTATGCAAGCTAGAAACATATGAGAATAGTTCTTTATTCTAAGTCTAGTGTACAAGAGTTCTTAATTTTAATTAGATTTCCTGTATGTTTATATCACTTAAAACATTTGCAGTTTTATCAAATGTTTGGCTGAAGATAATAATCTCTACATCTGGTATCTCTTTATAGCAATTTTTTATAAAACAGTATCTGAATAGTAAATGGCAAAGCATTAAAAGTAAAAGTCACCATGGATTAATTGAAGAGATTGAATAGGAATAAAGGGATAGTAATTCTGTATTCTCCCTGTAGGCTGGATGCAGGTACTTTTGGAACCATGGGAGTGGGGCTGGGTTTTGCCATAGCAGCTGCAATGGTAGCCAGAGACCACACACCTGGAAAGAGAGTCGTCTGCATAGAAGGAGACAGTGCTTTTGGATTTTCCGGAATGGAGGTGGAGACTATCTGCAGGTAACTGTTTTTTTTGGCTCAAGAAGATGCTCTTCAGGGTCACTTTAACTAGATCAGGGATGCTGCTGGTAGATGGGGTATCCATAAAGCACATGAAAACAAGCCAAAAAACATAACATGCTCGTTTTTTATGTTGTTGTGATGTAGTGCTTTACCAGTGATGATTAAATCATATTTCAGGTGGAAGTGATTGTTTTTCCTTTACTTTTCAGAAAAATTACACTCTTAAAATCTTACAGAAGGGGCCAGGTATTTCAGAATTCTTCCAAATGTGTCTTTTTGTAGATACAACTTGCCAATCCTGATTATTGTAATAAACAACAATGGGATTTACACTGGTTTGGATGCAAATGCCTGGGAGGAGATGTTGAAGTTTGGTGACCCTGCTACATGGTAAGCATCTTCAAAGTATGTCCTGTTAATTGTGGAAGAAGTGACCAAAATGGTCATTCTCTTAACTTTTAATGCTTTGTGATCAAGATTGCAATTGCTTTTATAAAGTCAGCTTAGTTCTGGGCTAAGTTCATGTAAGTAAGAACCAATTACCAAAAGCAAACAGCCAACTTAATTCCAGCCTATTGTTTGCACAACAGTGCAGCAGAGAGATGATTCTCTATTAGTTTCCTCAGGTTCCTGCAGCAGCTCAGCCCACACAATACAGAGTTCATAGTGGGCTAACCTTCAAAACCCTGATAATCTCTAAAATTACCTGAGACTTGACTTCTGAGTGTACACTGGACTTCTGCTTGTGGAGCTGAAGTCTCTGTACAAAGAGAACTATGCTAACGCTTAGCTCAGGAATGTGTTCACGAGATAAAAATGAGTATGGTACCCTATAAACATAGTTTAAGTGATACAGGAACCATAGTTCTTTCAGCCCAGAATTCATCAGGCCAGCACAATAATCATCTTGCACTTTAAAATTGGTGCTGAAGTAATTAAATTGGTCAGCCTGGCAATTCTCCCATGTCATTAATCATGTTTTCCATTCTGTTACAGTGTACCTCCTGTTTCTCTCCTGCCAAATGCACACTATGAGAAAATTATGTCGGCCTTTGGAGGTAGAGGGTACTTTGTTAAAACACCAGAAGAACTGCAGAATGCTCTAAAAGCAAGTGTGACTGACAAGCAAACACCTTGTCTTATAAATGTAATGATTGATCCACAGTCTGACAGGAAGAAACAGGTATGTATGTTCTCCTTTTTTTTCTGGAAGCTTCATGGTGGTGAGCTTCTGAAAACCTCAGCTACTATCACTTAAACCACAGAAGAGGCAGAGATGGTTGCAAGGCAGAAAGATTGTGTTTAGATTTGGAAGATGGAGAAAATAGGTCCTTTTAAACCATGCCATCTGCTTTCCTTGCTATCTGCTTGTTTGGTTTTTCCCTCATGTCTATTACTGATGCATAGTGTTCTTAATGACTGTTTCCAGAATGTAAGGTTATTCCTTTTCATTCTAGACCAAATGAGATTAAACATTTTTGAGCAGTCTTTATATGCTGTGGATTCTGTCTGGTAGTTAACTGATCCCCTTACTGTTTGCCCATTCTCAATGGTTTTTATTCTGTGTTGGTTTGTTTTTTTGCTTCCAGGAATTTCCTTGGCTGACTCGTTCTAACCTGTAGCAGAAGAGGAAGATGATGGTGGTGCAAGGCAGTGCTTTAAACAAAACTGAATTGTTTTCTGGAAGTGGAACTGATACAACTGTATTGGGCATAGGCATTGGAACAAAGCGGGGTTTTAGAACTGCTGTTAGAGGAATCTTTAAATGCTGAAATTAGGTGATTGTAAAATGAAAAAGACACATACGAATGTATACTAGGCCTTCTAGCAGATTGTACACAAACACTGATGATAAAATTATATACTTTTTCTTTTACTCAGAGTAATACCCATTATTTGTGAATTAAAATCTTGAATGTTGTGGATGAACAGAACACGGTGTGGGTTTTATGCTGTCTGAAACATAGAAGTGTTTGACAGTCTGCAATTATAGTAGCTTCATTTTTAACTAACCACACCACCATTCTACTTGTTAAAAACTTTGTCCTCTAAGGACAAAAACAAAGCATCTTCTTGTGAAAAAGTCCTGATTGACCTCATTATGCATTGAAGCCCATTGCATTGGTAGTAACTTCCTAATTTTACAGATTAGTTTTTCAGCATCTACTGAATGTAGAAGTAGTGTATTAAAAATGCAAACATACTCAAGGGCTAAGCTTCTGTCTACTGAATTTGTTTTTGCTAACTGGAAGGTATGGTGCTTGTAGAAAAAGAAAATATTAGATTTTGTTTGAAGCTTTGCTCTTCACAAGGACACCGCCATGTCTGTAGGCTGAAAATGTGGCCATATTTGTGAGATTTCCAGTATTAATAAATCATAAATCGTTATAATCAAAAGCATTTTAAATTAAACATTGCCACCACCATCACCGCAATATCAATAGCAACAATAACAAAAAGACTACAAAAAAAACCCAAACGAAAACAAAAATTTAAAAAATCCCTCACCAGAGCAGCAACAATAAAAACTATTAGACTGGAGCATAATGTTCATTTTGGGCTGGCATTGCTAAGCAACCGCCCTTGTTTGTGCTGTGGCTGTCTAATTGTATAACAAAGAGTCTTCATGTATAGAAGCCTAGTGTCCCACCTGCACTGTGGTGCAGAGGTAACATTCAAAGCACATATTTGGCCTACCTGGCATTCTGTCTACTGTGTTTTCATTTGTTGTTGCATCTGACAATCTGACTTAAGAGTTCAAACTTTAAAAACTAAGTAGTTCTTTGACTGTGCTTCTGTCATGGCCTACAGCAACTACTTAGCAGGATATTGTAAACAGATTACTTTATATTTACATCTGTTCTTAAATGCACAGGTTCTTTTTTATTACATGCACAAAAGGTGGTATTCGGTCTCTGATTTGGGTTTTGCTTGCTTTATTTTCTATTATTCCACTGTCAGTGAGTGTTGGTTATCTAGTGGAAAGCACTTGGATGACCTAAGGAGGGGAAGGGCTGGGCTGCAGGGGATCGTGGCCTGTAGTCAGGTTTGTTGCAAAAAGCTTGGCTTATTGGGTCTGGCCCAAGGCCAGGGGTACTGTTAGGCAGAGGAATGTAGGAATGTCCCTGCACACTGGTACAGGAAGATAACATCTGAAAGAAATAATATCTGAAATATCTGAAGTGCAAAAGGATAAAAACCTAGAATGGATACAGCTCACAAAAAATATAAGGCTGCTGAATTGCTGTGTTCTCTGGGGCACTCTGCAGAGAATGTGGAATGATGTTGAATCTTTACATTAATTTTATTTCATTCTTCTTCTTGTCTCACAAGTTAATTTTTTTATGTTTCACTGGTTAAACACAATCCATTATGATGGTGTAAAATATCTCTAAGAGTTAAAGCTGGAACAGACCAGAGGGGAGACAATTTGCATTGGATAAGCAAATGTAAAAATTATTGGTTTATACTTGAAAATTAATAAAAAGTGATTTTCATGCTGTTTCTCCTTTAATGAGAGTATTTGAATTATGTCCACATTTTGTGTCAAACTGTTGGAAATTGGTTTACATTTGACTTCGTAAAATGTTGTTGAATAACTACAATAACATGCACAATTTCTTTTAATAAGTCAAGATGTGGAAAATGGAAAGCAAAAAATTTGAAATTGTGGGGAGGCGATAACATAATTGATAACATCCGTTTGGATTTCATTAAGCTTTAAAAAAGCTTAAGAAACAATTAACACTGCAGTTCTTATTGCTTTAAAATAGACATAATACCATGACCTAATAGAATTTCTTAGGCTGTAATAATTAGGGGTTTTGAGATGAGAGAGGGCACAATTTCCATGTAAAACCAAGGAGAGTGAAATCTGTGCTGCTTTCTTTATACAGCTTATCTGCTTGATATTGTTTTACACCATGGAGTTGATCTAAGAGGAGTGTTTGGCAGATGAAATTGCATGAAAGAGAACAGTTTCAAAGGTGAGACAGAAACAAGCTGTCCTGAAATGTCCTAATTTTATTAAAAGGAGCAAAAAATTACAGATGTTGTAAGCTTGGAGAATGCTGTGACCCGTGTGGCTTTACGCAACTGGAAATTTTCCTTCAAGGCCAGAACCTGGAATTAAAGGTATTGAACAGACTCAGGAGGAAGAAAATGTCTGGGCCTCAGCTGAGGAAAGATGCTGTGAAAGAGGTACTGAGTGTAATTTATTGGGACATGCCGGGAGAAGTTTGTGTTTAAAGATGCAGTTCTGAGTCTCTTTCTTATCATGGTTTTCAGGTAAATCAAGAATACTTGAAATTTTGCTGTACATGTTACGGGTGCCCTCCATCAATCATTAGTCCAGTCCCTGTGAAAACTTTTCTACAGGGGTCTGCTCTGTTCGTGGGGTTAGGAAGCCCAAAGTTCAGTTCAGCAGCACTTGTCCTCTTCAAAGAGATGTGAAAGGGGTTGAAACATGGGACCAACAAGTGGTACAGGAGAAGTATTACAGAGATGTCCAAAACCCAACAGGTAATTTCATTATGACCAGAGGTGAAACCACTAGGAGCCACGAAAAGATGGCCTGGTATGAGGAATAAGAATCACAGAATCACAGAAAATTCTGAGTTGGAAGGGACCCAGAAGGATCATCAAGTCCAACTGTTCAAGTGGGTGGCCCACAGGGATCAGACCCCCAGCCTTCGCATTATTAGCACCACGCTCCAGCCGACTGAGGTAAGAGGTAAGGTTTGTTACTGTCTCAGCACCTCACAAAATAGCATGAGGTGTTGAGTATGTGTTCCTGCAACCCCTTGTGTGCTTGGCTTGCTAACAGGTTTAGTTTGCAGTAATTACAAACTTCTCAGTAATTGTGTTCCACCTTTAGTCCGCAGTGAATTCTGTGGGCTCTGCCCTGTGAGCATTTGGGTATACAGTGTGTCTGCTTGCCTTCAGTTGTCATGGCCACACAGCGCATACCCATTTTGATGAGGAATCAGATGTAGGTTTGGTCTGGCCAGGTTTGATTTTAAGCACTCCTTCAAAAGCCCAAGTACACCTAAAACAAGCAGCAATGCATCTTCAGTTCTGCCACTCTGGACCCACAAGCAACAAGCACACACTGGCTGTAAGCGATGGTAAAAGTCTTATGAAGAAACATGTCTTCTGCACTGACTACTTGTTATTTTGTATGTTGTAATCAAAATCCCCATTGCAGCTCTTCTTATGCAGTTTAAAGAGCTTGATGACTGTGTTTAGAGAAAAGAGTGCTTGGCACTCCTCTGCTTAGTAGTGTTCTGAGGTCAGACCAGGTGTCAGAGCTGATCTTCTGTATGGCAAACTGGCAATGTGACTTCTGTCAATTTATTTACTTATAACTGGATATTGTAATGAGTAAGAAACAGCTATTCTGAAGGAGATATTTGCTGTTTCTTTTGATGAGGTGATTGAAACCAGATGGACAATCCTTAAAGAGACCCTCAGTAAAGCAGACCCTTCCAGCTAATTATGGCACACACTAATATAAATTAGAGTTATTTCAGTGTCTGTTCTTTCTAGGAATCTCTAAGATGCCTGAAATAGTGCCAAAATAAGTGCAAAATAAGAAAAGTTAATAAAATGGTAGTCTGCTTGGTTGAGTCAATATGCTTAAGAAATTTTGGGTTTCATCCGTCTTTTCAAGGGAGTTATAGAGAAGGCAAGGAAGGATGCTACTGAAAATGTTGCGTAATTTAGTCTGGATTTATTTTTCTTTTTGTCAGGTATAGAATGTCCGAGTAATCTAACTAGCAATTATTTGTGTAATGCCTTGGATCAAATTCTAAACTGGATGCAGAGAAGGGATGCTTTTGAAGACAGAATATGAATTACTGTATTTGAGAGTTGGAGAAATGGATTAGCAGCTTATCTAGGATTGTATAAATGACCGTGGTCACATGAATGTAAGCAGCTTAGAACATCTTTGCACATAAGTGATGGGAGATTTCCTCTAATACGTAGTGCTGGTAACGCTACCACATGAGGAAGTAGAGGAAGACTCACATAAGTTTTTTTACATCTCCAACCTACACTGCAGCCTAAGTTTTGTGGCTCTTGATTCCAGAAAGCAATCACTGTTCCTGGGAATGAATTTTGTGCAGTGGCTACCTGTAGCTGTTGCAGCATGAAACTTGTCATAACCTGGAGGCCTACCTGAGAACAAAACTGTTGGACAGAGAGGCCTTTCAGTTCTCCTGTGTGGGTTTGCCTACCTCTGCATCACCTTGCAGCTCTAGAGGTGTTGTGGTGTCGACACACTCTCAGGCAGTCATCCAAGCTAGAGCTCCACAATGTCTGGATGCAAGTCCCTCTTTAATGAACTCTTCATATTAAAAATATATATTTTAAAAATCTTCTCTTTCCTAAGTGTTTGAAGGATTTCTCTTCTGTCTCCTTGGCATTGTCATAAGACAATATGCATGTATGGCATGTTATAAGCCTTGGTGCTGGGAGGTGCTGGTACCAGAACTGGGGGATGTGCAGGCACACCTCAGTTTCCAGCCAAAGCAGTGCATCCTTCTTAGAGCAGGGAGGCTTGGCTGCTGGGATTGAGGTATGAAAGCCTCCTTAGCCAGGCCATAAACCACCTGCTCTGCAAAAACAGGGATATCATTCAAGTGCCCAGAAAATAAGTAAAAATGATGTTAGGAAAAATTAATATTTCAACCCTGCCAGGGATTTAAATCTACCACACCTAAGCAGCTCATGCTGGGCCTCATTTTATGTAGTTGAAATCAGTAAGACCGTATTAATGATTTTAGTGCAGAAGCTGTTTTCATCTCTGTGTGCCAAATTGCCATTTGGGAAGGATGTCTTAAATACAAATTACTGAAGCTTCAAAAGTAGGACTTTATAATGGAAATTCTAGTGCAGCCTTAATTGCAGTTCCCTGATTCTGCAGAGGGTGCTCGGGAAATGCACTTGTCTCGTTTGATTAGGTTCAGTTATCCTGTGTTTGGAAGATGACAACCCTGGCATCCCAGAATGACTGGGCAACAGGCGGTGCCCAGGCGTTTTCTGTGGCTACCATGGTAACAATGTAGCTGGCCTTCAAAATTTGAACCACTGTAAAGAGAGAAATCCTCTCCACCTTTAGCCTGAACCAGCATCTTTTAAAATCAGCATGAAATTTGTTATCAGTTTACAAAAACAGGGCAATTTTCCAACATGGATGTGGCTTGCCCACCAGCTAAGGTGCCAGACTTACTGAGTCCTGCTTGCTGTAGTGTCGTGGTCAGCACTTGTAGCCATCCATTTGCTTTAAAAACTCTAAAAAATAAAAATGTTCTGCTATTTCTTCTTGCTGTTCTACTGTAACCTATTTCTTTACCTATCCCCAGCTTTATAGTGTCAGTTCTTTTGTCAAGCCTTTGGGTAAACCTTGGCTGTTGCCATTTCCTACTGCTCCCCAAGTGGGTTCAGCAGCTTTGCTCCTGGTTTTGCATTCTGTAAGTCACAGGATCCCTAAACATTTAGCGCCCAGAGGTATCCAGGAGAGAGAAAAACGAGCCATGGGAAAATGAGGCTTCATGCTGTTTAAAAGACAAGGTATCTGCAGTTTTTTCAGGCTCTTACTTGGCAAGGCACCTAGGCACATGCTTCATTTCAGGAGCAGCTTCACTACTTTCACTTGCAGGTCTGAGGTTGCACTCCTGATTAAGTATTTTCCTGAATTAGTGGTGCTCTGGCCACTCATCTGAAGGGCACTGCAACCTTCTGTAGAGGATCCCTATGTGTGAGGGCATTCTCCTAGGCATGTATGCACTGGTGTTTGGATCCATGTTTGTTTGCATCTCAGTGATGTAATGGGCTGTACTGCAGCATGAAAATCAGGAACAGGATGCAGCATTGCCAGGCTCTCTGGAATTAAAAGTCCTGAGTTTTGTGTGAGCATTAAAATAATGATGTTAATAATTTTTTCTTGCAAAAATGTTGACAGGTAAAAAGGGAGATTGGGCTTTGTGGTGTTTAATTCATTGGGCTCTTTGGCAAGCTAGATGATAAATCACTTAAATTAGAAATTGTGAGAGCCAGTTACTGCTAGATATTCCTGTGTTCTGTGCCTCCAGCAGCATGGCAGTGATACTGGTACAGGCGGGGAGTTCTCCTGACATTTACTAATAGAAGTAAATAGCAGTAGACAATCCAAATGAAAATAAGATGAAAAAAATTACCCTGCACGCTATTTCCATCTCCTCTAGTTTCAAGTACCAAGACCAGACTGGGTTATAGCTGTGACTTGTTTGTGATTCACCATCTGAGAAAGTTGAAGGTAGTTTATCTCCTTTTGTACTGGTGACTGGAGATCTCAGTTGGCCAAGACTACGATTGTCAAGACCATTGTGCACAAGGATTTCTATGACCATCTTCTTTGTCCTATAGGACATTTTTCTATGAATCATTCTGAGATTTTGCATGTTTGCCCCAGGTTTTCAAAACCTGGCAATGCTAGACATATATCTTTATTCTATGCATATGTGTGATGAGTGTGTCTCATCCAAGAAGCATTGCATGTTCTGCAGTTTGAGAGGTGAGGTCTAAAAGACAGATTAAATGAGAAAGAGGGAGAAGAGTACTGTTGTAAAGGTCAGCAGCTGAATTACTGTTTTAAAGTTGTTCTTAGTTGTGCCCTCCAACATTGCAAGGCCACAAGTGGGGTGGTTCTCATAGCTTTGATGGAAGTCACTTTGAATTATGCCATAATCTTTAATCATGTTCTTAGCTCTTTTGTTCTAGAGTCTTCAGTAGAAAAAGAAATGTATGCATGGGGATTACTCATAGGAGTGAAAAAAAAAAGTGAAGGACTGAGCCTTTGAATTAGGTCTAGAAGTGCAATGTAAAAGTTTCAAGATGAACTTTCTAAACATGGGATGAGAGCTGGGCTGCTCTGTAAACAAATATGCTCTGAAGAGTGCAAAAATAAATCAGCTTCCCTAGTCAGTTTTGCATTTCTGTGAACATAGAGTACAGAGAAAAGAGGAGACCAGAAGGCCACTGCTTGTTGTGCAATGCATAACATCCGTTAAGTGGCTAATTTGCAAAAAAGACTTACTTTTGGGAATGCTAGGCATGAATGTCCTGCCATCAATGTCCTTCTTCACCCTGTTCATGCAGTGGATGGTAATCTGAAGACTGACTAGTGCTGGCTTGCCTTTGGCTGACCACCTGCCCCGTGTCCTGATACCCAGCTGGGTGACTGGCACGGCTGGAGCTGTGGAGTAAGCCAGAGCTTCATCATGTGTGAATGTGGTTGGATTTATTTCATTGCACAGTTAGTGGGTCTGTTCCTATAAGGGCTTCTGAATTAAATTTAAGTACACCAGCAAGGATATGGTGAAGCCACTCACTGGCTTTCTGCACTTATTATCAATTTGCTGCAGCAGCTGCCTTTGTACCTTAGATAACACCATCTTCCCAGGTGACATTACCTGTGTTGTCATAGTGCTAAATCTAAGTGTTAGATGTAACTGATTCAAGTGTGCTAAACAGCACAGGTATTTTTATTGTGAAAAACAATTGTTGCTAAATAACTATCTCACAAGGAAAATGTAATTATAGAGATCCTTTTCCAGCTCCTGCACTAATTGAATGAACAGGAGTCTTCTGTACTACTTTGTGGACACAAGCTCTTATTGAATTACTGCGTTACCTTGGGGTTGCTGTTTTACCTTTGCCCCACTCAGCAAAAGAGCTTTCAGACTTTTGAACTAAAAAGTCTCAATTATATATTATCTCAACAGGACAAGGGTGAATGGTTTTGAACTAAAGGAGGGTAGATCTAGGCTAGATGAAAGGAAGAAATTTTTTGTGGTGAGGATGGTGAGACAGTGGAACAGTTTGCCCCGAGAGGTGGTGGATGCCCCTTCCCTGGAAACATTCAGGTTCAGGTTGGGTGGGGCTCTGAGCAACCTGATCTAGTTGAAATGTCCCTGCTTATTGCAGGCGGTTGGACTAGATGACCTATCGGACCCAAACTATTCCATAATTATCTCTGTCCTTCTAACTAGAATGGTGTTCATGCAAGAATTTGAGATTGATGGTATTTTAGCTGTATTCATTTTACCTCATCTCGTTGATGCAGTACCTGCCAACCTCAAGTGAATAGGGCTGGGAAGAAGCCTTCTTTTTAACAAGTATTCATTAATTCTTGCATAGAAAAAGGCTTATAAATTCTATTTACATGGTAGTGTCATCAGCAGATTCCTCCATGCACTTCTAAGAGTTCAAGTTTGGGCTGAAAAGGCCAAGCAACAGCTCCTTGAACAGGCAAACTGTTCAGGCTATTTTTTTCCATTATGTGTTGGTTGGCTTTTGACATTTTTCATTGCTGTGGCACCTACCACGAATAAAAAAGGTAGGGAATAGCTGAAGAAATGCATTGCTTGGCTGAGCAAGTTCACAGGGTTCAGGGCCTGGAAAGCACATGTTTGTCAAGTCTCTCATGCCAGACTCTTCCTGCTACGTGACACTTTGCTTCCCCAGGATTCTCTCTGCCATAGGCACTGATGCCATGGAGGCCAGAAAGAAGCTGTGTGACCAGGTGTACAGCCTTGTCAGCCAGCCTGGAGCAGGGAATGTCAGTCTGCTGCACTGTCACCTGCACAAGTCAAAATCAATAAGCCCACAGCTATTGTCCATTTTATTTCCAATGGACTTTGTTCTTGTCCTGGTGAAACCATTAACAACCTTGCCAACAGTCTCAGCTGGTAAGGCCACCACCTCAAAATTAGAGGAAACACAACGCAGGACTTGCACTCTGACATGGCCTGGCGCACTGCCCTGTAATGAGAGCTCTCCACTAAAATCTAAAGCGGTAATGGAATTACCTCATGAAGAGGTCTCTTCAAATGAATGTAAGTCCAAATGTCTCCTTTCAAGTTTTTTTGTGGAAGATGGTGTGTTTTCCACAGAAGAGTATATGCCCACAGAGCTTCCTTCTCTCATTGGCTGAGAGCCCTTGCAGGTCAAACAGGCTCAGAGTGATGGAGATGCTATGCTGAAAGAAAGGAGAACACTGACAAAACCTCCATTTTTAATCAGGATTCTCCACTGCAATAAGCAGGTTAAAAAATCTCTACTTAAGAATTGACTACAAAGCTAACTTTATGGGTTTTACTTATCTTTGAAGCAGCCCTGGCTTTCTGTAGGACTTCTGGCTATCTCTAATGTAGGATCATAGAACAGTTTGAGTTGGAAAGGACTTCAGATCGTCTAGTTCCAACCACACTGACATGGGTAGGGACACTTTCCACTAGACCCATCCAACCTGGCCTTGAACACTTCCAGGGATGGGGCATCTTCAGCTTCTCTGGGCAGTCTATTCCAGTGCCTCACCACCTTCACAGTGAAGAATTTCTTTCTAATATCTAAACTAAACCTACTCTCCTAAGTTTAAAATCATTCCCCCTTGTCATATCGCTACGTGCCCTTGTAAATAGCCTCTCTCCATCTTCTTGTAGGCTCCCTTCAGGTAGCACACACTCTTGTGAGGAAAAGTATATTCCTTGTTCCTATCATCTTTAGAGCTGATCGGAGGCTGGATGTGGTTTATGATAGAATTCCTTGCAATATTCTTCAAGCAAGATGTTACTGCATTTTTACCCAAACGTGTTTCTGTTCTAAAGACCAGAGAACTGAAACTGGTAAGGAGGTGATGAAGGAAGAGAAAGATGTGAGTCCTATTGCATGATCTTAGTTCTTTCTAGTATTATTGGATTATTTCCTTATCAAATAAAACTTGTTTTGTACTAGAAATTTCTACCAAATTTTCAACTGCTAAAAAACTGCAGGACTTCAACAGGATTTGAAATTATTCAGTTGTTCCTTTGACTAACTATTGTGTTGTTCACATATTTGCAGAGGTGAATCTTTTAATACAATCTTGACATTTTAACTTTTGAGCAATTTTTTCCAGCATCCATGCAGACTTCTAACATGGGGATTGCCCACTGCTTACCTTTATAATCAGGCAGCTGGACATTTATCTTGTGTGCTTAGGGCTTGTCGTGATAGACTTCCAAAGAACTATTCCTTTCCCTCTGAGGTATAGCATGCCAAGAAAACTAATGGCACTCACTTAATCCATGGTTATCTTGGTCAAAGAAAAAAGAGATCAAACTACTATTTTCACTAAAAAGAACCAAATACTAAGAAGTAACAGACAGTGGAATGAAGTAGATTATATTAAATTAAAATAGAAAATCTGTTATCCAAAATATTGCAGTACTGGAAAGAGATTTTAGAAAGCATTATGGTTATATTAAGCACATCTTTTAAGGATAAAAATATATAAGGCAGATGTGATTCTTTCTATCTAGCCATTACATTTAGAAAGAATTTGTCAATATGTTTGCAGTGCATTGAAAGTAACAGCCAAGACTGTTTAACCAGAAATGTGGAAATATTTCACTTTGCTATTCAGTGGAGTTAATGCCTAGGGGGACATGTCATTATTTCTATCAATGAAAACACTTCTCAAAGGGAAAAAATCAATTCTGTAATTAATCTAAAATATTTTCACATTTTTCTTGGGGGAAATGATAGACAGTGGGCGAAGAAAACCATCTCCATCTGGGAGAGAGCAATGATGTTTTTCACAGCAGAGGATGTACCTCTGATTTTCATGGAAACTACTGTCAGATTCCAGGCAGAGAGGAGGCTCTTTCTGCTACTTGTTCAGAGGACACAAATTAATCTGTAAAGCCCTGCATGCTGCAATAAGGCACAGAAACACCAAACTTTTGTACAGGTAGCAAGGGCACCTGCTGCTTTGCAGAGAGTGGGAGGTTTGTTTTCCTCACATAGTGCTGCGTAGTGTGTTGACCATCACCACCCCCGGAGCTGATAGCATTTCACTCACCCCACCGTGGCACATGTATTGTTTCTTCCACCTGTTGCACCTCATCAGTGAACTCTGTGCAATCCTGCAATGTCTGGTACTATCAGTGATACTGTCATTTTCACTTAAATCTGAAATAATAACGTGTTTGTTGGTTCGTGAAACCTTTGTGGCATCCCTCACCTCGAGTTGCACTCTGTACATGAATGCAACACTCGTAGCTACCAGGGATAAGCAGATGTTAGGTCACTACTCATCTCTCTCATTAAGGCAATTAGTGACCCATAGAAGATGATCAATCAGGGATTTTATCCATCTCGACGCTGGTGTCTGGTTGCCTGTACTGAAGGATTCTGTTTATGGTCCAGTTCTTAATTTCTCCCATTCCTGCTCATCATTATTATTATCCAAAGTGCCTTTTTGCTTCTGTTAGCAAAGCCAGAATCCCCCATGCCTCAGTTTTAGCAGCTAATGGCCACAATAGGGGCAACTGATCCAGCAGAGGAGTTAAATATAACTGTGTCTAGTGTAAGGAGAAGATTTAATGGGAAATGGTTGGCATTCTTTCTTCCTAAAGGCACGGGGAGGGAGGGGGGGGCAGAGAGAGAGAGAGAGACGTACACACACACAGACACACATACGCTTCCCATAGTGAGGGCAGAGGCAGAGAGCAGGCAAGGCAGAGAGGGAGAGAAGGGAGGGAGACAGCCCCAAAGCAGCCCTGCGCCTCTGAGCCGGAATCTGCCAGGGCAGAGCCAGAATGTTGGTCCTCAGCCTGCTTGTCCAAGGATCTTACCTGCTGCTTTTCTTCTGCTTTGCTTTGTCTCAGACTGCGTACGCTGACAATGTCTTCTCAATTTCAGCAGGTAAATTGCTTTAAGTCGTTACTTGTCCTTGCTTGGAGCTCTCTGCACTCTGATTCTTGCACTTTCCGGTGATTGGGAGCACAGGAAAAAAAAAAAAAAAAAACAAAAAAACCTTCAAATTGCAGATCTTGGTGAAGGGATTTTGCATTGCAGACCTGTTCTGCCACATGCCAGGACATTTTGTTGGTTGGTCGGTTTTGCTTTTTGCTTTATAATTTCTGGTTTTAAACCCCTCCCTTCCCTTCCCCATGAAAAATAATGGACAAGATCCTCAGCTGCTCAAAAACGCTTTTTTTCCCATTGGCCTCTGTGGTGCTGTGCTAATTCATGGATCAGGCCCAATTAGTGTATTACTTGCATGTCTGCATGTTTCTTTCTATTTTGGATGAGTTTAGGTAGATATAGCAAGGGAAAGAAAATGAATCTCAATGTATATCTGCTTCTATAAATAAAGCCCTGACCTCAATGAGTGCTGCCAGAGTCCAACTGGATGTTAGCAGAATAAACATCATCTGGCTCTGGCTATGACACTAACAAATACTCAGATGACTTACATAGCAAACAAGAGTCCACTGCATGGAAAATCCCTCCTAGGCAAAGACAAAACAAATTAGTTGTCAGCTGAGCCAGGGCCCTGGAAATCCCTCCTAATAGATTTTACAGTTTCAGCAGCAAGACTTTCCTTTAGTCACGTTCTGTGCAAAGGAAGGGGAAAGCTGGCAAGAGCTCTGACTCCACATCTTCTTTGAGGAATTTTCACCAATTTGTGGCAAATCTCTATCTCCCACCTTCTGTCTGTCATTCTGTATCAATGGAGATGCTTCTAACTAACGTCCTGTGTTCCTTCAGTGTCAGATTTGAGATAGTTCAACTGAGATTTGTAGATCAGGGCCTGCTATACCTGCAGATCTTTCACAGTGATCAAAGGGGTGCATATTTTAAGTCTGCACATAAAATCAACCCTAGACATGGATGCAAAGGCACACGGCCTTTCTTGCTCTCTAATCCCTCTGGTGTACCCACAGAGCCAGATGGTTTACATTCAAGCTCTCTAAGATGCTAAAAAACCTTTACATTTGTTACCATTTCTTTTCAATGGGATGTGCTCTTTCCATTACGTTGAGGTTAGTTAATGGTGAGGCACAGGAATCACCAGTTTTCTCTGATATACTCCAAATTGCTTTGCAATAACATGTAAGTCATCAGACATCAAAATTTGCTTTGAAGAACTTTATATTTATTTGACACTTGTAGATGCCACGCAGGCAAACAAGGATGTGATGTTTCCATTGCCTTCTCCTGTGGCACACACTTGTGTGTCTACAGAAGACATTTGAGCTGTCCTCTTAAGAAATAACAGTTCAACAAATAACCTGCCCCTAAGAAGAGGGAAGATTTGTCATCTCTGCTGAAACCATAGTAGAGGAGACAAACATGAAGGAAAATGCCAGAGTCTGCTCTTTGTAGTGGAGCATTTTCCACAGTGCAGTCCAGGGGCCTTGCCTGCAAGAGACCCCATTGAGCAGATCCCCACCCCACTCTCTGCTCCATGGCAAAGCCCCACCCTCTGCTCTTCTGGTCAAGACACTGAAAATCACCTCCATATCCAGCAAACTCTTAGAGAGGCTCCTGCCATGAATGTATTGTCAATTTTTGCTTGATAATATGTGGAAAAAATAGCAGTTGGCCAAAGATTCTGTCATAATCCCACAGCCACAGGGCTGGATTAAGAGACATACCTGTGTGCCATTTTTCCTTGCTAATCAGAGCTATTTGGTATTAAAAGTTACATAGTCAGGAATTCCTTTAGTGCTTTGGTTACATCTGCATTTTAAGAAACTTTTAAGCAAAAAGCAATAAGTTCTGATTTTTCTGGTAGAAATCTGACAGTGGGCAAAGAAGATGAATTAATTCCTGAAGGTGAATTAATTCCACTTACATTCTCAGTTATTTTAGTGATTTCTCAAACGTTCTCTGACTGTCAGCTGAGTCAATTATTTGTATCTGGCACCAGGATGCAATTTCGCATTTAAAGAATGAATTTCAGCAGTGCACTTCCAAATTCTGAAACTAATCACATTTAGCAGAGAGGATGTTCTTAAGCGATCACTTGTCTTTCCTACAGTTGGGAAAAAACATTTGGGTATCTTCCAGGTATGTCTGAAAACTTCTGGCCTGAAAGTACTTTTATTTCTGTCCTCACACATCTTTGCATAGCAACAGGTCACAAATAAAAAGGTTTACAGGTCACAAAGCAGTAACTAGAAAGCAAAGGGGAAGCAGCCTGTAGGGTGGCAAAGTGTTTGTAGAATAATTGGGGAAAGAAGAATAATCTGGATCTTTGTTTTGCTGCCAACTCCACCTTAGAGTCCCATCAGCCTCAAGCAACAGTGCATCCTTGTTTCTAGAAGTATTTTGAGTGTCATGTCAGCTCCAAAGTGTTGAGTCTCATGGTGCTGAAGCATCATTTCTGGAGAAAATGTTTCAGGGAATAATATGAAACATGCTTAAGCATGTAGTTGTGGTTCCATGTGGCAGTGAAGACTCCCAGGGTTTTCCTCCAAATTCAGGTAGTAGAAAGACTCTCTTCCTCTTCTCCTCATTCCTTCTGCTCCACTATCCTGCTCATCCAGGCCCAATGTTTCTGGGACAGTATTTAAATTACCAGAAGCACCCAAAGAAAAAGAACTGCATCTCAGTGCTTCTCCTGGCCTTTTGTGCATGCCACAAATGCATCCCTTGATTCAATTGTCTCCTGCAATCAATATTGATTCATAGTCCTTTGGAAAGCTTATAGTGGATTAGTTTAAAAGAACTCAGTGGGATATCAGATCACTATTGGCAGTATCCCTTACACTTTCTTTGCCTTTGTCCTATTATTTTCCTGAAGAAAAGGAACATCATATTTCACTGGACATCAGGTTCATCCTCCTTGAGTCAGAAAGGTGTAATATTTGCAACCAGACCTCATGTGACAGAGCTGCAGAAAACAATTCCGTTTTCTTGTGGGCTGACACTGTTGGAGTCGTGGTGATGGACAAGGTGGGCTGGGAAGAGGAGCTGTGTGGGGTGACAGCCTTGGCTGAGCAGCACAGAGAAGGGACCCTGGGAGCCACTGTGGTGCTGTGCTGTGGGGAGAGGGCATTGTGCATTTGTGACAAGAACAGCAGGAGAGAAAGGACACAGAAACAAGTGATGATTCCTGACATTAAGGAAGTTGGGATCACCTGTCTTTCTATAAAAGGAATATCTGACCCCATTGTCAGGATTTGGGTTACTTTTCCCTGCAGAAACCCTAAACATTGTCAAAACGGACAGCAAAGATGTCAGGTGGATGTGTTTTGTTTCTAAAGAGAGTAATTGTAAATATTTATTTATGTAAAATCACAACAGAATGCATTATCAGAGTGTTTGCAGGACAAAGAAAGTTGCAGAAGGAATTTAAAACAAGGCAAAAAGTAAAAGTTTGAAGACTCTCAGAAGGCAGCAACCAGAGCCTACTGGGAAAACAGTCTGAAGGATGATTAGCAAGCAAAAATAGCAGATCAGGGAAGGAAGCCTGGCTCTGCTCTGTACAGTCAGCATGGGCCCAGGAGGTGCTGAGCATCCTGCTACCATTGGTCAATGGGTTTCTCATGGAACACACATAAACAGGAAAGCTGTGGTTAGATTAAAATTCTTGATGGAAATGAGCGACTGACAAAGGCTACAGTTTCATTAGAAGAAGGGAAGCAAAGTATCATTGGCCATGAGAGGGCAGTCACCTATATGGATCTGACTGGCCAAAGGTCGTGGGGCAGGGCGTTTGAGAGCTTTCTGTCTTGTCTGTGATTCATAAGAGCCTGAAAAGGAGGCAAAATATTCTTTCAGCAGGATCTGTGTTCAGCTTCAGAGCAAAAAATAACCTTGGGATTGGCTGTTTTACCTTGATAACCCAAATGGGTAGCTGGAAAGATAAGCCAGAAGGATGGTTTAATGGCTACCCTGATAAACAACACAGTTCCTGAGCAGCCTCTGGGGAAAGGCTTGGGCTGGTAGCAAATTAATAGCCTAGTATGGCATGGTTACTGTTGCTTCAAACAAATGGCTCTTTAAAATAAGCACAGTTTAAAAAACCACCTGATTTAACTTTATCTGTATATTCTCCCCTGGTAGATATGACCTGTGAAAATCTCAAACTGGGTATCCTGCTCAGATGCTACTCAGGAAAGAAACTACCTTAGCACTCATAGACCTTCTCTGGTGGTGCATACTGCAACAATTGTGCTAAGTAAGGTGGGAGCAGAGCAGCCACAGTGGTGCACAGCCTATCTGTGACTCCGTGCCTGCATCCACCTCCTCACCAGGAATGGCAAAGGGAACACTGATGTTATCCACAACAACCAAGGTTCCCCAGGAGATGCTCTGAAGTTCACAGTAAACCAGTGAGTAGGAGCCCACTTGATCCTGTGGGTAAGGGAGAAGGAAGGGACATCAGAGGCAGTTCAGGGGGTTGTGGCATTTGCCTTGCAGCAGTAAATAAAAATCAGAAGAAGACATAGCCTCTAGTGAGGAAGCTGGAACCTGTTTGCAACAAGGCTCCTTGAGTACAGCCCTGGTCTTCCATGCAGGAGAAAAAAGAGATTTCTGATGTGTTTATGGCATTACTGTTTGACAAGGTGCTTGTCTTGTCAGAAAAGGTCCAAAGATAATGCAGATGAAGGGAAAGGGTTCAGTGAAATGCTGTTTAAGCTGAATATCATGACATTCACTTGTTGGTTTGTGAAGAAGTCCTCCAGCTGCCAGGGACAGAGGTCAGTACAGGAGCTGAGGCAGTGCTTGCTTGGCTTTCCAGTAAAGGAAGCAGTAAGTGATCTGAAGGTTTTTCTATAACCTTTGAATATTTCTGACAGGCAGCATTTCCGAAAAGGGAACCTCAGCTGAAACTGATCTGCAGCTGACATAGAGACCCCAACTGGTCCACGCTTGCCCATGCTGTATTGCTGCCATGAATGAGCATAGCACTATCTGTAGTCCATAGGTATTGGACATACTAGAATGCTAGAAGGTGAATACGAGATTTTTGTTACGTGCAGACTGAAAGGTGCAGGCTTAAATTCCAGCAGAGCAAAGCCAGATGTTTCAAAAAAAAGGATAGGAGCTCCACCAACAAGCAATCCAAAGTGCTGCAAGATCAGCTTAGTCCCTACGTAGTTGTAGACAGACGGTGCTTGTAGGCCTCTGCCTTTAGTACAGACAGTTCATTTGTGGGTATGTCAGTATTACTAAACTCCTGCATATGAAGGGAACAGTCTGTGACTTCACATTTTAGCCTGCTTGCATTTGACAGTCTTTCCTATCAGACACTGAGGCTTCCCATGGGTGGGCTATTGGCACAGGAGCACCAGCAGTGTGATTGCAGCAAAAGAAACTGAACATCTTAGTTAAAACTGTAGAAAAGTATCAGTTGTGTTTAGACAGGAGGACATTCGTTGTCACAGTAGACCCTGTATCCTTGTAGTCTTTAGCTCCTGGTGCTAGGATGGTGTGTGGCTGCAGAATCAGCTGCGGTGCAGCACAGGACTCAGCCAGGACATGGCCGGGACATCTGTCTTGTGCTGCAGCTTAGTAGATAGAACAGAACAGGGCAAGCACTTCAAATCTAGAGGGAATTGTTTGAGGAAAATCAGAAATAAGCAAGAGAGGAAAAACTCTACAGGAATTAACAGACACCAACCTAGGTGTCCTATTACTTCCCTTCTCCTTTCCAAGGAATCACCCCTTTAATGGAAAGGAAATTGTGGGGATGCTTTCTGTAGTCACACAGCTGTGGTGGTAAAAGGGCATTTGGGAAGATAAGATGGGTATAGGAAAACTACAGAGGAGAACTGAGACATTGATGGGAAAAGAGGTTAACCATTTTCCTCAGAAACTAGCAAAACAGTATGGATAAATGTAGACTTCTGGGGAATGCACACAAGTGCTACAATTTCAGTTTTCTTCTACCCGGGGAGGTGATTATGGAGTATTTTTATTAGCTTCTTGAAACTACAAAGTTAACAATTTTTTTACAATACAAAGTCAATATATAGTTGGATTTTTTGGTCAAAGGCAGGGGAATTAAGTCAGCTGGGCTGGGAATCTGTTGCAGCAAGGGAGTCTTGAGGAATTAATCTACTTCATGGCAACAAACATTCAAAGAAGAATTGAGAGGCTGTTCTCTAAAGTCTTTTTGAGCACACAGCAACACCCACAGCCTCACAGGGATTGTCTGTGACTGTCTGAGCATATGGTGAAGCAACATCAAAGTCAAGTACATGTTTGATCTATGCCAGCACTGGCAGATCATGATCTTGCAGTTGCAGAAGGGTGGAACTGGTGTCTCTCAGCTTTGTTGCTACTGATGTCACACAAAGTGGGAGAGGACTGTGTGGCAGTGAATGACATGTAGAAGTCCTTCAGGGCTGACACAGCAACCATCCTGCTTTAATCTTTAAAGCTTCAGACTCTTCTACAGGTTATAGTAAATTCTTAGGCTTTAATGCTCAGAGCATTTATACTATTGCTCTAGTGTGGCAAGCAGTTGAGTTTTATGATCTGGTTCATAAAGTGATTGAGACAAGATATTGTGATTCACCAGACTGGACATCTGTTTCTGGTACTGTAATTGAGTTATCCATGGACTTGGGGGACTTGCTTAGCTTCTCTGTGCCTCAGTTTCTCATGCACTGATGGGGAGTGCATAGAATTGTCAACATTGTTTAGCAGTGTCTAGAGCTCTGGACCTCTGCAAATGAAAGGCAATAGAAGGAAAATTGCACAGAATAGCCCTGTCATGGTTACTGAGATTTATAAGACATGGGTTTATTTTATAAACCCATTTTATAACCCACTGAACTGTTCCACCCATCAGATTTTACTGGGATTTTTCATTGTTTTGTGAAACACAATGCAGAGCCAATATAAGCAAATCCTCCTCTCTCTCTCTCCCTGTACTGATCTCAGAATTTTCCTTCTGCAATCAGTCTGAGAGAACAGTGTATAATCTTCTGGCATATGTATTGTCCTCATACATGCACATGCACAGAGATGAAATGTCTGCAATATTTACATACAGGGAGTAAAAGGCATTTCCTTTGCTAAGAAATCCCACAGCCCCCTTTGCTTTCCCGCATCTTGCCGTGTCTGCAGTGTTTTCTAGGGCTGACCTCAGAGATGATGCAGCTGCCCACAGCTCCCCAGCCAGGCTGCCAGAGCTGCTGAGGGATGTGGGCTAAACATTAGCTGGGGATGGAGGACAGAGTGTTCTTGCTGCTGTGGCCAGGTGAATACCCAGACCCATCGTCCAGGCAGTGTGCCAGGGATCGTGCTATTGTCAAGCTTTTGGAACATTGACTGATTTTTAAGTATTTTTATTTATTTATTTATTTATTTACGACAGTTTCCGAGTGTGCACCAGCTGGTAAAGTACACACTACTGCTGCCATAGCCTGTAGTCACTTTGGAGATTAAAAATGGAATACTTTCAAATTTTTATGAGATTTTCTTGACTGTGCTAGGTTAACCTTTTGACCTTAGTGGTCTTTTACAGCCTAAAGAATTCTATGATTCTATTAATAGAAACTTGTAAAGTTTCATGTGCGTTTTTAATTTTCTGAAATTAATTGAATTAATTTCTCATCTGCTTTGTTCTGCTTCTTAAAGACTCTGAAGCCCCATCTTAAACAAAAGGAAACCAGTAGCAGGGGAGAGCTGCAGCTCTGTGTCTCATCCTGTAACTCCCACAGGAATTTCATGGGTCACCACCTCCTCCACACAGACACCATTACCTAAGCTTGATATATTTCTTTGGCATATTTAATCTGGTTTACAGGGAAGAATATATTTAGGCCATCAACTATAAGGTCCAAGTTCAAAAATGTACTGAGAGATGCAGACAATTCACTATTGACTGTTCAACCCAGCTCCAAACACAAGCTATATTCTCATCTCTGCTTATATGTCCTTAAAGCACACTTTGGGTAAAAAAGTTTCATAAAAGACACTTTAAAGACGCATATATTTGTAATGCTGACACTTATCTTTGGCATTTTGAAGGAGAGCTTAATACCTGCATCTGCACTATATGTAAATAAAGGATGGCTCTCCAAAAGCACCTTTTACAATCTCTTAAACTTTCCTAACTTGAGGAAAATGTGCCATAGTCACTTGCAGTAGATGTACAGAATGGAGCTGGGTGGCTGTGGCCTGTGGCGCTCCGCTGTCCTTGCAAGGAGATGGAGAGGAGCCTGAATGAATGACAACAAAGCAGATGAAAGTCTCAGTTTCAGCTGGACAAGCCCACATTCATTAACTGACTGGTCTGCCCAGCTCGTTTATTATTAATTCTGAGAGTGGGAGAAGCATCTGTGATGGGTGTCAGCCGTCACAGGGCTGCATCCAGCAGAGCCCTGCCTGTCACAAGCTGGGCAAGCCACCAGCCCTGCTGTCAGGGTGAGAAGACTTTGGATAATAGCTCGGCTTCCCGTCAGGGCTTGCTGGATCAGTGTGGTCATAAATAGGAAGGGAAACACATGTTAAGTATCCTTTTCCTTTCTTGTCCTTTCCTCCTGGGGTTCAGCCTACAGCTTTGTGGTTTTAGGATGAAAGTCACTTTCATGGTTTATTTATGTTTTTTTTCAATGAAATCCTGTAAATCTGACTTGAATCCAGGGCAGGACTTCTCTGGTATCTCTGTTGCAGCTGTGGGGGTTCACAGGTTTGAAGATTCCTCTAGGATCTGCCCTAGGAGGCCTCAGAGGCCTCATGGACCTCATATGAATCCCACTCAAGGGGACTCAGCCTAGGTGAAGGCTTATCTCTGTCTCTGCATTGTACCATCTTGAATAAGAGTTCCCAAATTCCAACTATGGTCACAAGAAATCTATAGGAACAAAATGAAATATCACACCTGATGTAAAATATGTTGTTTTCTGAAGCTACCATTGGCAGTATACCCATAGATTTATAAAGTCACTTTTTTGAACTGGATTAACTTATAGCCTTGATCATAAAAATAACCTAAGAATGTAAATACATTCCATTTTAAAGGTGACTATTTTAATTTTTATGTTCTTTGAAAACAACTGCCTATTGGACAAGTCCTAAAAGGATTTTCTTTTTCATTTTCTCTTTCTTCTCGTAGCGAATGTGTTCTTTGGCACTGAAGTTTTTGAAAGAGCAGTTTCCACATAAGATATGTAAACGCATGCTCTATGTAGGCAGGGTCTTCATATTTCACAGAAAACTGTGACAGTCCTATTCTTGGGCTGAGATTTTTTCCACTGATGGGGACTGGAGTATTCTGAGACTGTGTTTAGCAAACAAAGCTAACCTGGAGCCTAAAAATATGCATTGCATTTACAGAGAGCCTGTAAGCCTGCCAAGGTAACCCTTTTGTGATATAAATCAAGGCAATACTGTAATGGTTGTACATCTTGGACCTATGTAAATTGCTGACAAAATCCACACCAATGAAATGTGATACTTACTGGAAGATCAGATAATAGCAGTCATACCTGCAGTTCCTTTCTGAATCATTCATTTTTTTGTTCCTTCTGCTGTCATATCACCTGTCATACCTGGGTGGGGAAGGTTCTTGGGTCCAGAACCAGCCTTTTCTTAAATATTTGCTTGACAAATGCACCTTCCAGAACATAGCCAGGGTTACTGATGGAGCCCCTGAAATATTAACTACCCAAGTTGTTACATAATTGATACCTGTCCTATATAGCAATATCTTTACTATTAATGGTATATAATTACTTCGTATGTAATAATGGTATCTATTAGAATTTAGTATCTATCTATAGTAATAGCATCTATTAGTAATAGTACCTAATAATATCTATAGAAATAGTATCTATTACTATTTCTGATAGGGTTTTTCTTGTCTCCACATTGAGATCAGTACAAGCTATCACTGTTCATATCAGCAAACTTAAAGTGGGCTTCAACCTAACTCATGTTACAGTAGCATAAGATGATAAAGACTGAAATCAGGGGCTGTTTTTTTTACCAGATCAGTTGGCCATAGTGTTTTTCACAATAAAGCTGTTCCACAGATTTTCAGGCTTTTCTTCTAAAAAAGGAGAATCCAAATTTTTTGTAAACAAGGACTGGAATTTACTCATGAAGACGTGGTAAGTATCATATTAGAACTATAGCTGTACATCTCTATTTAATCTTATATTTGCAAAATATTTAAAGAGCAACACAGTTTTTTTTAAAGTAGCAGTACAGCTGCAGTAATGCAAACCTTTTTTTGCTGTGCCTGGTAGTGATCTCTTAGCAACTAAGCCACATCAGGCTAGTTTTGATATTCTTATTCTGGTTGAACGATAATAGTCCTACTGAAATTTTATCTAGACTGTGGAGTAAGGTAATACTAACAAAGATTATATTGGAATGTGGCCTAAAATAAAGTAATAATCACACTTCATATCCTATTATATTACAAGCTGTCCATTATTTAATAACATGCTATTTAGTCCCAGTGCAATACATTCAAATACAATCCTGAAACTCAGACAACCACAGAAATCTGTGTGTTAAAAATTGAAAAACTTGTTTACAGCTGCATAGGAATGCCTGAATTCAGGTTAAGCCAATACAAAACTTAACTCTTCATATCTTTGTATTTTATTACTTGTAAGAGCTGGAGACAGGTGACTCAAACCTTTGCTGCTTTTCAAAAGACATTGACATTTTCAGTATTAATTTAGACCTTTAAATTAAACAAAATACCTATTTTTTAATAAATCTTCTGCCTTTCTCTTAAATTGAAGTTTTTGACTGAGTTTCAAACTTCTGAGGAAAAGCTGAGAAAGAGTCTTCATTATGGACCCTTCCAGAATTCAATTGACTCAGGTCTCAAAGCTATCATCACAAATAGTGTTTTCACAGAGAAAAAAAAAACTGGATGAAAATGAGCTACCCCTGAATGCTGCTGAATCACACTGCTCTGGGCAGCTCTCTTCTGTGCATCAGGACTGAGAAAATTCTGTTCCCATTAACATGGGATGGTGGAACTGACCTAATACATTTTCTGAGACATTTGGAAAACTAGAAATATCTCTGTTCTTCCCTTACCTTGAGATGTGACTAATATCCAGCCTGTAACTGATTTGCACACAAATCTAGCAATTTCATCAGGTTTGTCTTCCCAGAAACTCAATTTAGAGATTTTCTATTAATACCAGATACTTCACCACAGGCTTTTCTTCTTGGCTCCCTGCCACCCTTCAGTTCACAGACACCCATTCCAGCTTCCACTAGCCAGAGGAAGAAACCAACAGGCATAAATAAATATTTGCTATCCTTGGCAAAACCTTTGAAGAAGGCCCTCACCCTGATTAGAGATGTATTTCCCAAAGGGTAAATAAATTCAGGAAAAAACCTACACTGACTAAATGCACCATCTTAATATCCTTCCTCTGTTAATCTTTGGTCACAGCTTCTTATATTCTTGATGGAAATTTGCCTCTTAGGAAATGTTAAATACACTGCCAAACACAACTGAGGTCCTGTCTTACCAGTCGGTGACAAAGCCTTCAGCTAAGTCTAGATTGCAGGGTATTTATTCTTAGGGATGATGCACAAATCAGAAATACAGCAACCAGGTTGCAGTCCCAGAGGAAATACAAGTAAATGTGTTGTGGAACAGCTTCCCACTTCCCACTTATCACAGAAGTGCCTAAAGTGATTCAGTTCACAGGGAAGGTGATGGCCAACAGCACTGAGTGCTTTCCTGGTGGCACGTGGGCTGTAACAGGGACCAGAAGATGCTATTTCTAACACACTTTTGGAACAGAGGGTAGAGAAAACAATAAATGTTTGATTTCTTTTCTAATGTCACCTATCTGAAATTTTCCAGCTCCAGCCTGTGTCAGAGCCATATTAAGAGCTTAAAACTCTGCATAGCCTTCAGCACAAGAAGGAACTTAGAGACTTCAGGGTCCACCCGGTTTCTTAAATCCCTGTTTGGATTACAGCATTGTAATCAATGCATATAGGATGTAGGAAAATACCATAACATGGCAACTTCTCTTATTCTGTAAGGAATGCTTGTGCTGTTCAAGACAACAGATGAGTGTTTGTATTGAACAGATCTCCCTTGTTTGGAACAGAAGAAGCAGCTCAACTGCAGAGCCTGCTGCCTCCTTGGGCCTCCTCCACCGCCCCTGTTCCCACCACCGCACTTCAGGCACAGCTGGAGCACTGTAAGTGTGGCTTTTACTTCTTTTACATGAGATTTAATGACAAAGAATGAAGCATCCTCTTGAGCACTGCTTCATGGTGTCATTCAGCAAACCTGCCTGGCTGTGCTGATATGGCTGTGTGAGGACAATTGCTCAGCATCCCAGACTGGGGCTTGAAGTAAATAACAAATAGACCAAGGAATGAAATGAGACCGGATTTGTTCCAGCAGTTAATTCAATTAACTTAAAATATTCTCCTTACTCTATTTTGAAACCTTCTTAGAGTAAGACAATCCTGAACTAAAGGTAATGACAATGCAGTAAATCAGTAAAGACAGAAAGGCAATTTTTCATCCTGCACAATGATTTCAGGGTGTCCATTATGTATATGTCCTGTTCTGCATCACATTTGCCTTACCTAGTAGGTGAAATGAAGGTCCTGAAATCCTCCCGTGGAATCTATTCCCATCATTTCATTTTTCAGAAATCCTTATGTGTTTGAGATGCTGGTGTGCAGTTTTCACTGCACAAACTTGCTCTGTGTGATTTATGTTCATACACATATGCTGATATATGCAACGTGCAGGATACAATGGGAATATGATACAGCAATTTGCCCAATTACACTTACTGCAAGTTCTGCTAACTAGAACATATTCTCCATCCCAACATAAAGAATTTTGCTACCTACTCGGTAATTCCTATTTCTTAACTTTAGTATTCATTTACCATATACAAACACTGCCATTATTGCTAGTGTTATGTGAATAATGATTAGTAAGAAGTCAGACATGAAGTAACCCAAGAAAAAGTACAATGTAAAGTCCTCCATTGCCTGCTGAGAGATCAGGATTGAACTCAGTGTGCTATTCTCTCCAGACCAAAATTTACTTGCCTTCACCTTCCTCGTCACCTCCCCTGCTTGTGCCTTGATTTCCACAGAAAGGAGATCCAAAGACAAGGTCTCTTTAGGAATGTGGTGTACTCCTTCAGTGAGGATGAAACTGGGACCAGCGTCCCTGAGATTCCTGCAAGCAGCTTAGAGAATAACCTGAGCCTAAAATCACCCTTCACACCATCTCCCCATTAAAACACGATATGAAAATAAGCAGTTATGAGCACAGTAGGAGTCATGTGAATTAAAATATGAGCGGTTTGTTCTTTGCAGACCATAGTCAGAGCTTTACTGGAAAATGGCCTTTCACTTGGAAGCTGAAGATCAGTTGTTTTAATCCAGTGTTTCTGGTTCAATGTTCATCTGCGTTTCCAGGGGAGATAATTTTTGTCACAGAACATAAATAAAGCATTTTACTCATGAAAGCTTAATCTGAAGTCAAAAGATCAGATATTCATTGATCATTCAAGACACTGGCTCTGATCTGCAGTGAATGAATGCCTCCAGGTTAGTATCTTCTGGAGCGAAGTTCACGCTGCCTGTGCCCTCCCCGAGTGAAGTCTCTATTATTAGAGTAAAGATGCTATTCTTGGAGAGGAGCTGCTGCTGGCAAAGTGGGACAGAGAGGGCAGGGTCAAGTCTAAGAATAGGCCAGGGTTCCACGCTGGCTCAGAGGGACAGCCCGGCTTCAACGTACCTCTGTGAGATGAGGAGGAGGAGGAGGAGGAGGAGGAGGGGGAGGAAGCATGGGGCAGGAGGCTATGCTGAAGTGCTAATGTTCAAACATCCATGAAGATAACCTTGTGACAAACCCTAGACTTCTCCCAAAAGGAGCAAATAAATTCTTTTGAGGCTGTTGTGTGTGGTGGCTGGATTTTTATGCATTTCTCCAACAGGCTACATGTGGCTGCATGTTCACCCATATGTTTGATATTTCATAGAAGCTGAATATGGAAGAGCTGTGTCATGAGCTCCAGATAATAGAGGCTTCCTCTCTGCCTGAATCACACTGTGCTGCAGGGCCTCCTGGCCCCCAGGTGAGTGATGCATGTGTGGTTAAATCACATCGTTCTCTCACTTGCTCCAAAGTCCTTACAAAGCTGTGAAACATCTGAAAATGCTTTTTACCACTCAATAAGCATGCCAAGCTCTGGCTTAATTTCATTTTGATATGACTTTGCATAAATCATGTAGGTTTTTTACCCTATGTTCTCATCCCTGCCTCACACACTCCAGTCTGTTTCAAGTTCAGCCTTCATACTTGAGTTTTACAGTAGGTAGCACCCATCAAAAATCCTGGAGGTGTTATCACTTCCTTCAAAGGCTCTTTGTCAGTTTTTTCTTTGCTTTAGACTCAGTTCTCCTTTTTTTGTGAGGACAAGAGCCTGTGGAGTGGATGCAGAAGAGATACAATGGACTGGAATGTTAGTGGAGTACATTCCTGAGAAGGCAAACATCTACAGTATAATCAGGGACAAGGAGGGGCTTAGCAGGGCAGTGGGGTGGGATTCAGGAGGTGCAGGGTCTCCTAGCTTGACCTGCAATATCTCTGCCTCTGACTTGCTGGATAGCCTTGGACCAGTCTTTTTGACCTCACACCTCATTTTCTACAATATATTCTTCCAGAAATCTTCAGAGGAAGGTCAGAAATCTTAGAATCACGTAACAGTTTGAGTTGGAAGGAACTTTTAAAGGTTAACTAGCATAGCCCCCCCTACAGTGAAGAGACATCTTCAACTAGACCAGATTGCTGAGAACCCCATCCAACCTGGCCTTCTTCTGAGGAAATGAACCACCTCTAGAGGGAAGTTTTTATGAACATCTCTGTATTTTCGAGAAGATCATCCATTTGCCTTTCCATTCCTGTTCCCTCCAAAGAAAAATGAAAGTTTTCATGGAGAGGTACTTCCAGTTTCTCCTGGGGCACAGGCAGTCCCAGTCTCTGTGCTGTGCCTGGTGCTTTGGGACACTGATCTTCCTCAAGGCCCCTGGGTGCCCGTTTATTGCAATACAGCCAGTAGCAGACAGGGCACGGGGCCTGTGCTGAGCAAAACTGTGACTGAGGCTTTGGCAGCCTGAGAAGGTAACAAGCACCCAAACACTATTTAAAAAGTATGGAGAGCACATCAAAGTAAAGGTTCAGTTATGGGGCAAAAAGCTTAGCTTTAATTATTTATGAGTCAATACTTCAGAAGGTAATTGCAGAGTCTAGAAGTTGCAAGGTGGAAGCCACAAAGTTTTTGTTTTATAGAGTCGTAGAATGGTTTGGGTTGGAAGAGACTTTAGAGATCATCTAAGTCCAACTCCCCATGAACTTTGCCTTTATTGTTCAATTTGTCTTTGCTGAGATGTAGGATGAGAAAGATTCACTTAGCTCATGAGAGTGGAAAAGTGTGGTCAGAAGTGATAGGAAGTGTTTGCGTAGTTCTGTCTTGAGAAAAGTCTTCTCTGCATTATGAAACAGTCTTGCAGTGTGGTTGGCCATAATCCAGAGTTGCTGTACCTGTGAGAAAAACATTCGTTATTTCAGTCTTTGCTAGACTCTTTTTTAAGAAAAAAATCCTCTCTGCCTTTAATTGCAAGAAAGTAATCTTAATTCTATTGTTCTACAAAGTCCATTGCTATAAATAACATTAATCTTGCAACCAAATGACCTATGATCCCTCCAAGAACATTTTTAAATAGAGCAGGCTGGCAGGTTTTATCATAACAGCAGACAGTAGGATGGGTATAACATGGCTTTGGAATTTTTAATTACAAATTACAGGGCTGTGTCTTGTACAGGGACAATGTTAGAGCCAGTGGTCTTCTGGGAAATACTTTTGTGACATTGACCACCTGCAATGAAATACTACCATTACAAAAAGACATCTACTAATTACTTCTAAATTCTTTTTTTTTTTCTGTAGCTTGCATGGCTTTCAGAGGAGTTGCAAAAGCTCATACTGTTGGCTCATAGCTGAATTTTAATATATTTTCATAAGAAGGAGAATTAGATTTGTAATGGTTTAACTTAGAGTGTAATTCCTCCCATGTGTATCCTAAGGTAAAAGGAAATATATAAGAAAATATATAAGATAAAATCTTATCTTTGGTTCTGACTCTCATAGGGTGCATTCTGATTTTTGCTACTGAAAACCTAAAATAAATCTACTGACTAAAATAGTTGGAGTAACTTGTGTTAGAGGGTACATTTTGCTCCTATTCAAGTACAATTTGATCACATTTTGGGCAGTATAAGATGACCAGGATCCAAACCTGGAGTGAGTGATTTTTACAGTGACTCTAATGCTTCTCTGATGCAGGTTCATGGGATTTCTTTTTTCCTTAGTCATTCAAAAATAAAAGGTGATCTGTGAACCAAAGCATTCTAGAAACAAAACTCTTTCTGAGGTTTTTTTTTTTTTCTGAGATGGAGCTCAAAGTCTCCCTGGATTAAGAAGTCTCCTGAAAGAAGAATCAGCCTCATTTGATAGAGAGATATATCTTCAGAATTCAGAAGTGGTGGCAAACTTCCATGTGCATCCCATCCTGCAGAGCCTATCCCACATGTTTTATGCTACTTTCCTTCCCACCCCTTTGGCTGACCTCTTTTGCCAGCTGATGTGGTGTCTCCATGTCCTGGTTGCTAATTCTTCAGGACTCTGATAACTTCTCATCTTTCATTTGCCCCAGGCTTGTTTTCCTTGCAGGTTCTGCTCATTTATGATATTCCCCTGCCCTTTCCAGTCAGTCCAGCTCTCCATCCTGACATTCAGCAGTGGCACAGATCTGGTGTTTGGAGGCCACATTCAAACACAACATCCAGCAACTCAAACCTATGGGTTCACTGGTCCCAGGAGACACATACAGGGTTGGGGACTGAAGGAAGACAAGCACCTCACTAACACAGTTTAATAATAGCATTCATTTTTCTCCCTAGGGTCCACAAGGAATTCCTGGTATAATGGGACCAAAAGGGGAGAAAGTAAGTGTCTGTTGTTATAGAGTTTGCTGTGATTTTGAGGTGTAATGAAACAGGGGAGAGTGTTCACTTTTTTCTTTGTCTGTTTAGCAAATGTTGAGCCTTATGAGTGGAGGGTTTTGCTATAATTTGAATGTAAAGCTACAAATTGGTTTGAAGCTATAATTTAAAACTTAGTTTTTCAGTATTCATTTTCAGTCTTGAAATATTTTTATGGCTTCTCAAGGCCATGACCTCTGTTTAGGGTATGCTTTGAGAAAGCACCTCATGTGCAAAAGTCAGCAGTCTTACTGACCCAAAGGCCTTTGAGCTCCCTGTTCCTCTGGAAGGACATGAGGAGCAGAGCTCTCCCATGCAGTTTGAATTGTATGGGATAGCTCAGGCATTAAAGCTGGCCTGTATGTTATGTTTTCAGATGTGCAAAGATTTGCCCCATAATGATGCCTGAAGAATCTTATACCTGGAGCTGAGCATGTAATTATATGCTTTGTTACACAAGGTGTTGATTGTAGATTTAGGGCTGAGAACACGGGAAAGACCAAGGAACTCTGATACAGTAATTCTTCTCATTTTACCTCTGTAAGCAGTCTTGAGCATGAAGATATTCAGAGTGTTTTGTTTGGGGGATTTTATTTGGGGTTTTTTTTGAGAGGAGGTGGTGGGTTTTCTTGTTTGTTTGTTTTTAATAGAAATGCATTGATGCATTGACTTATGAGCCACTGTGCTTCATGTGGTGCCTACAGGACTGACATATTCCTTTCTCTGGCAGGGGGAGATTGGCAGGCCTGGAAGAAAGGTATGAGCAAAGGTGCTGTCTCAGAAACCCATCTAATATTTAATAGCAGCTGCCAGAGAGGGATGCAGACAATAGTTCAGTAAAAAATAGCTAATGTTGAAGTTTAGCCTGTTTGTGCTTCTCTCACTGGTATCCAGGGTGGATGGTAGGGAGCTCCAGGTGCAGGGCTGGAAAGCTGCCCCAGCTGGTTTGAATTGGACAAATTCCCTGAGTAAAAGCATGGAGACAAGCCAAAGAGTGGGACATTACCTGAAGTGTCTGTGTGGACAGGGGAAGCAGATTATGGGAGCTATGGTAAAAGGTGTATCAAAAAACTCGAAAGCAAAATCAAACGTTTTAGTCCTCCAAAGTCTAAACAAGGCTCAGCCAGATACCCCTGAAGCAGGGATAACCATTAATGATTACCCTTCCAGAGCTCTGGCACCAATGCAATATGCTGACTATAATCCTATGCTTGGTGACATATGAGCCATGATATATTGTCAAAAATATGTGCCCCTACATGTGATGAAACAGAATACCTTATCTCAGTCACTAAGTACATCCATTTAATGTAATTAACTTTAAAGAAGACAGAAATGCAGGATGAAATCAGAGATATGCAGAGGGTGGTCACTAACTAGGAAAAGAAGTACCCTTCTAATAATATACCAAGGATTTTGACACCTTTCTAATAATATACCAAGGATTTTGACACCAGCTACCAATCAGTAATTCAAATAAATATAAAACACATAAACAGAAGAGGTAATTTTCTTTAATCTATTTTCAAACGCCCTACAGTAAACAAAAATATTATTAATATAAATTCAAGGGTTCAAAATACTCATGTCTTTGAGAGAGTAACCCATCAACCTACAAGAAAGTGCTAAACTTTAAACATGGTGCATCAACACTTACTCTTCTCACAAAAACTCATAGGTAGTGAAACAGAAGTTCCTCAGGTTGGAAATAAAACTGTACAACTCTTTTTAAAAGCTCTCTGGCCCATGAGAGTTCAGTCTTGGCCCTGAATGTCAAGATGACATTTCTGAGATCATATTGTCAAACAGTGTAATGCAGTGGAATAGCATTAATCACAGCATTTTAGGAGATATTCAAAGAGTGGTTTACAGGCAGCAATTAAAACGGGTAAATAACTGTATGTACATATGTAGTTATTGCTAGTCACATAGTAGTTAATAAAGAGAAATTATAACTAGTAATATAGGAATGTTCAGAATAAGGACTATAGTAATAGGAATAATTAGTTAAAGATTTGGTTCTGCTCTCAACATAAATTGGATTTGTATGGATATAATTCCATGCAGGTCTTTTTATCCCCTGTCTGCAGCATTGACCTGTGTAGGAATGGTGTTATGTGAATCATTGTAATCAATGTTTTCTGTTCAAGGGCAGACCAGGTCCCCCAGGCATCCCTGGGATGCCAGGACCGGTAGGATGGCCTGGACCTGTGGGACCCAAGGTAAGACTAAAATTCACATGGAACAAACTGTTCAACATCACAATCTGAACAGAACAGTTGTCTTGGGAAATCTCTAAACAGCTACTTGCTAGAGGCTGGGAAGCTGTAGCAGTGCAAGGACATTCTGTACCTGTTCCCTTTCTTACACTGCTCTGCAAAGGCCTGCCCAGCCTAGGGTTGGGTTACTCCACTTTCAGCCCAGCCCCTGTAGCACTTCCTATGTGGATTAAACATGTCAGAGGAAATTTGAAAATTAATACAATAAAGACTCACTGATAGCCACTGTGCTGTCTCACAATCACACAAATCAGTGTTTCTAAACTGATTGCCATCATTATGACTGTTCTTTATGAGGATCCCTTTGCCGGAAGATGTACTGTGAGCTCATGTAATCAGAGGGAAAATACCTGACTGGTATAAGGGAAAAGAGATTACAAACCATGACAATGGCTGATCACATCTTTGAAATTAATTCCCATACAAACACGAATTCCTGTTATTTTTATTAACCAACAGCAGAAGAAATAGCAGGACTTGCTTTGCTACTGCAGAGTGGCTGCTTCACCTGCATTTGTTATAAAAAAATCTTCAGGACAGTCCTTTAGTGATTACTGGCTTATGCAAAAGGTATAACAGCTCTTCATAGGAGCTGTGGTTTATGGAGCTTCTACTGGGACTTTTGAGATAACTTGCTTTTCTTCAATCCAGCATGCATTAGGCTAAAGAACTGCACACAATGCCTAGTTTGAAACTGCTTTTTCCCGTAAATCTTTGACTTTTAATTTGCTCTATGAAGGTTGATGCCCCCACCTCAGAGGATGTGATGCAGTAGCTCTTGATACTGCAAGAATAGTAGTAGGTAACTTGTGAATTCAAGACACATCTGGGAAGCAGACTTTCAAGATCTTCACAGTCATATCAGTTGAAGAACATTGCATTACAGTATGTGGGAATGTAGGCAAGCAACAAGAGAGTGTGTACTTAAAAGAAATGAGTGTTCACTTTGAACTGTGAGAAGGGAAATGGTTCCCCCCACAAATGCACTGTGTGCTATGATTTCCCACAGCAGGAGCACTGAAGGCAGAAGAAAGGTTCAATCAACCTCTTTCCTTCATCATCTTAGTGAAGGAAGGGAGCAAAGCAGGCAGAAAACTCACACACTTGGTCTTTTTCTTGTATAGGCATTAGTTTTATTTATGTAGTCTTCCTAATTTTCACTAATCTCCTTTGTCTACTACCATGCTTTTTCATCACACTCCTAGAAGCATCCCTCATATTCAGTAGTAATACTTTTTCCTGTGCTTTAACTGCATGTCCTACTTGCTGTTTGATTACGATTCTTCTGCTTTTATTGTCTCTTCTGATGTAGTCTCCTCTATTCTTTAGGTAGGTTCACAACTTCATTTCTTCTGGTCATTATAAATTTCACTCTCCTGCCTGTCAGTGAAGACTCCAGTTGAATACAATGCAGAAAAGCTCTGTGGTCTTTTCAGTTGGTTGTGTCTCTCTTTCCTTTCTCCCCATCTCTGATCTTCTCCAACTTCCAAAAGTCTTCTTCACCATAGATATTTGCTGCATCCCCTTTCTGCTGTAAATTTTCAGCAAGCTGCTGTTCGGGTCTTCTAACTCATATTCACCTCTGTGGGTATTTGCTATTTCTTCAGCTGGGTCTTCTTGTCTTCTCTTACTTTGACACAGTCTTACTTCGACACAGTCTTACTTCAGTCCCTATTTCTTCTACTTCATTCCTTCAAGTCTTGTCTGAACTTCTGCAGAGGCAGCAGCTGATGGGAAAATCCTCCCCATTTCTCAGACAGTGAAAGCCAAAGGAGAGTAAGAGCCAAACGTATTCTGCAGGTAGCACTGCTGCATGTCTGGGGGTCTACTCTGTATTTCACACTAGATATAATCAGGTGACAGCAGCCAGAGAAGTGGTTGTAAAGCTTTTCATGATTTACTGGCTCCAAATGAATGTTCAGCACATGGTGTCTCAGAACTACGATAAAAGCAGCCACTCTGCCTCCACAAGCCATATGCATCAAAATACTTGTCTTTTCTGCAGCTCAGTGGAGGTGATGCTGGGTAGAAACAATGCACCTTCATGCAGAAAATCATGCACTGCTGATGGTGGCTTTCTTGAATGTCCTTTAACAACATCTGGGAAAACTGAAGCAAAAGTTACCCACACAAGAAAATGCAAATAGAAGAGTAAGACAACATGTGAGGGCTCAGGCAGAACACAATTGCAGTATACACTCCTGTCTACAATGCTACACCAAGGTCAGGCTTAACTATTTGACATAAAACCTGAACCACTGAACTGTCAGACATTCAAATATGACCTCATCAGAGAGCCACATTCAATAACTCTCTTTATTGACCCCTTTAGGGTGAAAAGGGAGAGTTGGGTGTGATGGGATTGCCAGGTACAAGAGGACCAATGGGCTCCAAGGTTTGTTAACCAAACACTGCATTTTCAGACACTGGTTGCTAATGCTCTGCTGACAGCTGCTTCCCTCACAAATTTTCTGGAAAGCATTTATCAAGATATATCTTTTCTAATAGAGCTAACAATTATGTTCTACATCAAGCAAGGTTATGTTGTCTGGTTGGGCTTGGCTGTGTTTTTTGGCTTTTCATAAAAATGCTTTGGTATAAATTATTTTAATTTATTTAAAAAGCAAGCTCAGATATAATTGTATCCCACTAGAAAAATGGAATTCTTAAGCATATCTGCAACATTAAATCATGTCTGCAATGTTGCCCACTCCCTCATAAGACTGTGGAAATCATTTTGGTCCCCTAGTAGAACAATGCATGTGTACTGACAGTTGAAATAAATTATGTAATCAGTTTATTCAAACAAAGGATTGGAAAGAAGAACTGAACACCTTTGTTTACCCTATGTTTCTTGAATAGAAACTCATTTTTATATTAATGATCACACTAGATTACTTAAGTATAACTTAAGTATGTTCCATAGGGGAAAAACAACACATAAATCAGAAGAGGAAGATAATTGTTAAAATTATTTTAGATTATGAATTGTGGTATCTAATGCTTTATTTACTCTCAGTTACATTTTATTTCACTTATTTCAATTTCAAAGCATTATCAAAGCTGCTGGCTTTACCTGGCTTTTTCATAATAGCTTTTGGGCTGAGCTGTCTTGTCTTTAATTCATATTTCACAGTTCTGTTTCAGTACAACTTGAGGAGCTGTAAATATTCATTTGCATTTTCATGTTGATGCAATTAATTATTTGTGCTTCATTCTTTTTCTTCACTTCAAAGTTTGAAAGTCCGGCTTCTTGGGTGATCTTGAAAGCGAGAAGCATTAAAATATCTATCATTCCCTTTAGGGTTTTCCTGGAACTAGAGGAGAAAAGGTCAGTGTGACAATAGAATAATGTATAATTTAACATTTGGAAATGCTTATGTTAAAAAAAAACCAATTGTAGAAACGAGGTTGAATTTTGATGAAGTCTAAAGGTCCCGCTGAGAAATGAAAATAAGCATTGAGAAGGAGCACAGTCCTGTGGCTTGGGCTGGGGTGCTGAAGAAAAAAGTTTTACTCCCTGTATCCTCGTGAACAAGTTGCAACAGTGAAACTCACTACAGGTTCCCCATCTGCAGCACGAGTAAAATAATCCTTAATTGTTGGTCTGGTTTAGTTAGGTGATACACGCTTTGGCAATGAGATGGTTTGTACTGTAAGATCTTGCAGTGGGACCTGAACTGGGGAAAGAAGCCAACTGGGAAAAAAAATCAAATGTGAAAATATTATGTCCAGGGAAGCATGTATTTAAAGTAATTATCTGGGGAGTATGAGTCTCTTTTCCTACAGTCCTTACCCTCAATTCTATTATGATATCAATAATGAACCACATACCTCACTCTGAGGATATTACTGTATTCTGTTGACTTCAGAACTGTGTAGGAGAAATATTTTTTGCTTCTTCACGAAATGGTAGTAATTAGGATGTTGTTCCCCTGTTATCTCTCTGCAGGGATCCAGAGGTGACAGAGGTGACAAAGGAGTCAAAGGAGATCAGGTAATTTTCTTTTCCAGATAGCTGTGAATGTGCATCTGAGGAGCAATGCACTTCTACAGGGAAAACCAGGAGGGACATGGAGGAAAGGAGCCTGAAAGGATCTTCCAGGGAGGGCAGGAGTGGTCAAGGAAAGCAGTGGTCCCATCTGATGTGAGGGTGGTGGGGCAGCTCCATGTCTGTGTGCCCCCAGCCCAGTGCACAGGGGGATTGATGAGTCAGAGGAGGATTTCCCTGGAGGTCACCCCAGCCCCTCCTGAGCTGTGCAGTCCAGAACCATGGCAGCTTCCCAAAATGCTTTCAGCTGGTGATATGATAATACAGGGAGGGGAAGAGGGGGAGAAATTCATGGCTTGGGAGGTTCTTTCAGCTAAGAAAGAAAAAGTAAACTGCTTTTGATGCAAATGGAGAAATGCCATTCCCAGAGGCAGGCTTTGGGAGTTGTCCAGGTGGCAGAGCTGCCTGTAGACAAGAGCATAATTGGGATGGTTTTGCCAGAGAAACAGAAATTGGCAGCAGAGAATCAGACAGAGGAATAATGGAGGAGTAATACAAGGAGCTTCATAATAAAATTTTGCTGATAACTCTCCACCTACTGCATTACCTGCAGTGTTGAGTCAGTGCAGGGGTTTTTAACTGATATCCACACATGAGACTTGCTTTCTTCCTTCCAAGGAAGGTGCTGCTTTGGCAAAGATCACTACACTTTTTCTGATTATTTTTCTCCTTTGGCTTTGTAGGGAGAAATTGGCTTCCCTGGAATGCTGGGACAAAAAGTAAGTGGGCATGATGTGTTGGGGAGTTGTGTTAAATGCTGAGACAGGGTCAATGAGTGAATTCAGGGACTTCCTGGAAGGTGTAAGACATTGAAGGTCTTGCTTGACTCAATGACCAGCACTGCCTGGACTTCATCAAATTCTTTAGGCTTTTTAGCTTAGGAGAAAACTCTCAGATTTAGCTCTTTGCTGTTGTTTCTCTTTTTTCTCCCAGAATGTTGATTTAGTCATAACCTTCCTCCTGCCTAACATATCCAAACTCTTGTTTATAGATTCATGACTGCCCTAATTGCTTGGGTTTTATTCACTTGAAGCTAATAAATATTTCCTTCTTAATACTCTGAAACAAAATGGCACTACTGTAAATAGCAGTGATAACCCTGACCAGTTTTTATGTCATCATTATTCTGTACTTGAAAAACAATTAAAATTCAGGTGCTGGCTTATGGAAAACATAAAGGTGGATAATTTTATGACATAATCAAATCATGACTCTGAAATTAGGAAAAGGAAATAACAGTTGCTTCTTAAGAGATTAGAAGACATGTGAATTCACCTTCCTTTCCCTGAGTACTTTTATCACACATGCATTTTAACAGCAAAGCAAGATATTGCCAAGGGGGCAGAGAGTTTTCCCAGCCTTGACCTCTCCAAGTCTCTAAGCATGTTTCTGATCTCATTTGGCCTCTTCCTTAGGAAAGGATTTTTCAGGGCTATGTGGGTAAATTGTATGAGATTTTTTTTTACTTTATGTTTGCTTTAAAGTATTTTATTATAATTTTGGATTTCTGAGAAAGGAAAGGTGCCAGCATTACCTAGAGAAATCATGTGAGTGAAAGCAATGTGCATCTGCTGTCTTGTACGAGGCAGGTATAACCATGTACTCACCTCCCGCTTCCTTTCCTCTGCAACCACCAAGGGAGAGATGGGCCCCAAGGGACAATCTGGAGTACCAGGACACAGAGGACCTATAGGAAGACCTGGAAAACGAGGCAAACAAGTAGGATCATGGAGTTTCCTCTTCCTGTGACTCATGGCATCTGTGTGTTTGTGTGATCTATACTCTTGTACCAAGCACTGGATCACACAGGGAGTGGACAGAAGCCCTGGAACACCTCACAGGCATGCACAGCCTACACAGGAGTTAAAGTCTCAGCTTTAGGGCTGGAGCCTTGTCTGCAACTTTCAGCTCTCTGCCCATGCAGCATGGGAAAAGTTGTATTTATCCTGGACTGGCAATGAACTCATTTAATACAATTTGAGCAGACCTTGAAGGCTTCCTTTGAATCCTACGCAACACAGAACTACAGCCCCAGCTCCACCTGGCAGCTAGAGAGCTCAAAATTATGCTAGCAGAGCTATATTTTCAGACTTTCAGATGAATTGTAAAAACTAGGAATTGTGTGTAAATTGGATACCAACTCCAGCAATACAGCATTTCAGTGGTCAGTGGGCTTAGCTGAAAGTATTTTGTTTGCAGTCTTGTTATGCCCAGCTTTGCAAGGAGGGGCATATCCCTGCTTCACTGTTGGTCTGATGAAAACAGATAATATCTGAAGTGATGAAATAGCCAGTGTGGGGGGAAAAAAGAAGTTGTGTGTTAGAGAGGAAATAATAGGTCCCCAAGTAAGGAAGGTATGTGCAATGTAAGTCTGCTAGATGACCCACAAGAAATACTTTCTTGTCCTAGATTTGTCAGGTTCTAAAAGCTGATATGTGCTCTTTGCTGGTTTTGAGGGGTTTGCTTTATTTTTTTTGTAAGCTCTGTTCATCTGTCCTGCCTATGTGCTGTGGAATATCTTTCCATAGCATAAGGCAAGAGAAGACACAGTGCTTGCAGATCGACTTGAACACCGTGCACTCCTTATTTGACCTTAGACAGTTTGTCACCTTACACAGTGGCTTAATAAAAAAGTGGTGACATAAGCATGTCATAATTTAAGGCTACAATTAGTGTGATTAAAAGACCTATAGTCTGGCCCCACACTGGGTGTTTCCAGTGCCAAGGCTCAGCACACAAAAGCCTTTTTGGTGCCCTGAAAGCAATCTTAGCATTGATTCAGCATGAAAAAGAGGTTTCCCTCACTCTAATTGGTGAACAAGCTATTTCCTTTCTTCTTTTCTAATCCTTTGAAAAAACTGGGCAGTGGCATTTTAAGGCTCTGGGGGTCTAGCTGCCACCTTTAAGTGCTGTCGTTGTCTGGCTGTTTGTCCAGCTGAGAGGATAGTTTACACCAGCATGGGGCCGTTTCCTGTCTCTCGATCCAGCTGACATGCCTAGATATAAACAGCTAAATTAAGCAGGTGTCACTTCCACTTCCACTTCCATTTTGAGATCCCTCTTGATTAGCTCCCTGACTCTCCGTGCCTCTGGGGTAGGCTCTTCCTAAAAGGTGGCCAGGAGGTGGGAGTCACAAGTCACAGCCTCACGGCTGCTAACTGAGACATAACACCCAAAGCTTTATAACTCGGGAACTGACCCTAAGCAAACCCAAGTTTAGGGTTTCAGGCTTGAGAAGGATGAAGGACTTAGGGTTTTAGATAATGTTACTTTGAAAGAAAGGACATGAATATAAATATTGTCAATGGGAACAGCTTTTCTGAATGCCGTGGGCACATGTGAAAAATAAATAAGGCAAAAACATTGAACCCTTTCCATTATCAACCCTTGCTATTATTATTTAATCCATCAGTGCTAAGCAGAAGAGCATTGAGCAATCATTCCTCCAAAGCAAGGACACAGAAAACAGCTAGTTGTCAGTCAGTACACATCTGTCTGGCACTGGCTTGCCTCTGTCAGATTGCTGTTGTGTGGGGGAAAGAGATTTCCCACAGTCTTCTTTGAGGCTACAAAATCCTGGTCTGCTAGTTCTGTGTTGCGTAATGTAAGAAGTAATTAGAGATCAGCATCACTGACATTCACATAAATCCTGGAATGTTTTTATGTCTCAGAGCTTACCTAATAGGATTAAACAAAGCAAATATTCAATTAATTCTTTATAGGCCATGGCAAAATCAGCCTTCCTCTGCTGAAATGGTGCAAGTGGCATTTGAATTTATCCATAGGATGTAACATATTATATAACAACAATTATTCCAGCATATATTACTATATATACTTTGCTACTCTTAAATTAGGTATGCAACCATTCATCGTATGCCTCTGAATGCACATTAACCTGGAATTACACCATCGTCAAGGAAATAAGCTCCGTTGTCATTAAAAGAAAGCTTACATAGTACACATCATTTTTATTATGCTAAATAACATTTCCTGTTGCATAAAAATCAAGACAGATATTTAAACTTTAAGCTATATAATATACTTCTCAAATACAAAGCTGAGAAATCCAAGCCTTGGAGAGTATATGAGCAGGAAGGCAAATATAGTTATTTTTAATAAGTGTCACCATATTAAATTCAGGAGCAAAAAATGAGAAGGTGCCAAACGGTTCTAGGTTGAAATTTCCAAATGCCTAAGGGTATGGTTGCACAAACAAGCTCCCAAGGGACAAATTAGGGCTGATTTTATGGAATATTAGCTGTTGTATGGTAACTGTGTGTAAGCCCCTCTCCCCCAGGTAATTTTGCAGCATGTTGGCTGCTTGCTTGGGTACCAGAGGGACACCATTTGTCAGCATGGTGTTGCTGAACACTGACCTACACTTGTAAGGCCAAGCCCTTGCTTTGCTTGTGATGATTTGCTATCAAAGCTATACCCATGGTGAAAGTTAAGGAGATACAGGAATCCAGGCACTTCAAGCACTGCTGAAAATAGTGTGAGCTTCAAAGTTATTAGCGTGCTTCTGAAAGATTGTACCCTAAGACTGGGAAATGTCACTGTGGAAGCCCTTGACAACTCCTCAGTGATTTTCCTCTTTCTTTCTGAGCTGCACTCCCTCCTAGATAGTTACAGGGTTTAAAAAGGCATCCTTAAAGAAAGGCTATCTGATGATTGAAATCAGAGCAGGGTGATTCCTGACTCCTCACAGAGCATATCCCTGTGACCGTTTCCATTAGGGAGCAGAAGTCCTGCCTGGATATGCCTTTCTATTGCCACGTAGGAGACAAGAGGACCTGTTCCCTGGGGAGGGGTCCATGAAGCTCCTGCTGCAAGCTTCTTCTGGCAAATGTCTTGGCTTTCTTAAACGGGAAACCAGTGCCAGCTGGAAGAGGCTGTTTGTTACTAATAGTTTAGCCAGTAAATGGATGTCACTTCTCTTCCAGGGACTCAAGGGAGACATTGGACCGGCAGGTGTCATGGGCCCACCTGGTAGGCCTGGTCCTGTTGGCCAGCCAGGCCCCCCTGGACCGTCAGGATCAGGTAAGCAGAAGATGAGGTGATCTCCCAAAGAGTGTCCCTGCTCCCCAGCTCCTCCTCACCCATCAGGCACACACAGACCCCTCTGCACAAAGTGCTGCAGGGCTTTGTTTGCTTCTCCATTGATGGCAAGGAGAGGATTTCTCCTGAAGGCAGGTCATGCCATCCTTGTCCATTATAAGGACTCTATACCTTACTTTAAAGCCTACTTTATGGCTTCTGATATTTCAAATAAAACCAAACATAAAGCCTATGTGGTCCCTGAGGGACTTTTGTAGATGGGGATGATGAAAAGCCATCTGGCAGCCTCAGAGAGACTAGATAATCTCCATCATCAAAGGTCTGCTTCTCCAGGTGTTCTGGCTTACAGTGAAAAACTGTGATTTCTAATCAGCCAGGACATGATCACCCTGTGCAGCTCTGCAAGAAAAAAATAGATGAGATTCAAGTTACAGTGGCATTAAGGGAAGAAGGGAAAAGAAGGGAAAGGAGTAAGAGTTGGTGGAAAAAAAGAGCAGTGGAGAAAAACTATATAATTAAGTGTTTGAGATCTATGCTCACTGCAATTGTGTGTGTTATAGAAATCATGAGAAAAACCTTGTAATAACTGATAATTCTACAGCTTCCGAGCTGTGCACGCACACGACCCCTGGTCAGCTTGTGGGTGCAAATGTGGACATGAAGGACAATGCGTGATCCACAATGCACAGTGTCAGTGAGCCCTCAGGTAGGGTTTCTCACCGTGGATATAAACTAAAGTGTCTGTAAAGAAAAGCAAAACCTTGCTGTTGCTTCAAATGTACAACAGCTGTTTGCACTGCAGGCAATCTGTTCAATGTTTTGCCGTCCCTTTTTCTGCCCTTGCTTGCATTAGTGGAGAAAAGGTCTCTTCTTGTGGTGGTGTGGAAATGGAACATCCGTGAAGCTGGGCAAGATTTGGAATCTTCATATATCTCATGTCTCCCATTATCAAGCATCTTTCCTTGAGTAAATTAGCTGGAAGCTTTCAGAAGGCAGAATTTTCACCATGCTGATGGGCAGGCAGCCAGGACCTTGAGATTACTTTTTAAAGGCTTTATTCCATCCGCAGAAAGTTTATGTGTCAGGGTTGTTGATCTTTTCCTCTAGAACATAAATTCTGATCCTAAAAGACATTTCTGTAATGATGCCACTGCTTGCAGTATGAACATATTGGCTCATAGTCTAAATCTGCAGAGCAGTGCATCCTTGCCAAAGTTTGAAAGTCAAAAAGCAGGGGGTTTTTTTTGTTTAATTAAAACATTAAAAAACTCCTGTATTTTTAGTTGGGTTTTTGCTGTATGAAACAGCAATGCTCAAGTGGTTGTACAAAAGCACAAGTCCAATGTGTTGTAGATGCATAGAGAGACTGACTCTACAAAACTTGGTGCATAGATGCTGTAGAGTGATCTGTGTGTTCATCCTATCCTGAATTTCTGTAGCTTCCAACAGGCTGACATTTATTCCAAGCAAATGGTCTCTCTCTTCCTCTGTAAAAGTAGTAGAAAAATTCAAAAGGCAATCTGAAATAATATGACTGTGTTAAAAAACTGGCATCTTTCTCCTGAAGTACTGGAGTTAGTGGTTCTGGTAATCCTTCAGTTCCAGCGGATTTGGTGGGAGATGTGCCTATCTGAAAACTTGGGTAAATGCTTATAAAACACCTGACCTGTGCTTTTGCCACTAAGGCTGTGTTTGTGTTTTGGGTAGTAACTTCCTAACAAGGCAACCTGGTACTCTGCTTCCTAGGGCAATTTGCAATAGGACCAAAGGGAGAACGAGGACTTCCAGGGCCTCCAGGGAGATGTCTCTGCAGAACCCCCCAACATATGAGTAACCCATCATATGAGGAATCTGTGTTTGGACACCGCTACCCAAAAGTTCCTGCGGTAAGCAGGTTTTCTGGGAGGGCATGTAAGCAGTTCTTAAGTGCTTTTATTACAAGAGGTGTTGTAATCACTAATATTTTTTATTTAATAGGAAGACATGCGGGCAATGTATGATTTCTAGTACCCAAAACCTCTGAGATCCAGCTGGTGCAAAAAAGTTTGGTCTCATAGATAGTTGTGTGATTGATGTGCTGAAGTGCACCTGTTTCAAAACATCAGTAAGGTAGCACATGTTTGGAAACCTTTTTCAAACCTGAGGATGCTCTCTTTCACCTACTACTGTACATATATAATTTGTTCTTTTTATTTCATGAAATCAAAATACATTTCAGATTGGTCAGGAAAGTAAGCATCTCTTTCTTGTTTGTTTGGGGCTTTTTTTAAGACCATGATTTCAGAATTGAATATTGGGGTCAAGCATTTCACGTATGCAATAGAACTTTCTCCCAAAGCAAGACCGTCAACCTTGAACCAAACAGAAATTTCCACAAACCATGGGAATCAGGTGTCTGGGCTCCTGTCTGCAGACATACACATTATACAGCTAATTTCCATCTCTAGCCTTGAAGGCATTTTTATGAGGAAATTGGACAAAATATTTTAAAGGACGAGGCATTGGTGAAGTGACCTTGCAATTTTTCATCTCTGATTTCTCTGAGCTTCGTAAACACAGTTGATGTACTTTTCCTTCTGCTGGGCCCTGCCTTATTGTTCTGTGCATTGTAGCACTTAGTCAGCAATGAAGATGCCACCTTGCTGCTGTGTGCCAGCATAGCCCAGCCACTCCAATCACACAAGTGGAAATGGTGTGGAGTCTGGTTGTCTCTGAATGTCAATAAGCAGCAATTAGCTTTGTTAAAGCCCCATCTGTCACTTTGTCAGAGAGCTGTTACAGTGTGTGAAAGGGACACACTCACAACACCGTGCTTTAAACTGGGTCGTTGAGCTCAGTCTTTTGCACAAGTGCATTTCAAGTCTTGTCAGCTGTGTCAGCTGCTCGTTCATCCCTGGATGTGTTGCGTTAGAAAAAAAACCTCCTGTTGTTTTTAAAACATAATGGTGAGAGCAGAATGTGCTGAAATAAAGGTGCATATCACATCACACTGCATGCAAAAAAACTATCACATACTTTGCAGCCTGGAGAACTCTAGGAAAAGGGGTACGGCTCACAATATTATGTATAGGTCTTATTACTGTCCTTCTCCATCAGGCACAGTTTCATACCAGATCTTAAAAGATAGTAGTGAGAGTGTAAGTATCTAAAATACCATACACTATCACTATGAGCCCTCAAGTGCTATTTTGTTGCCAGCAACATGGCATGGCAAAAAGGCAAGGCTTAGCTCTGGAAATGAGGAACTTTCAGACCAGCATTCCCTCTTTTCCTGCCTGCCCCATTTGTTTTACTCCCTCGAGTGTAAAGAGCAGGAGCTTAAACATCACTGTTGTTTATTCTGTTCAGATCTTCATGCAGCAGCTTTGAAGCCTGGATCACTTGACAGTTCTTGTCAGGGTTCAATAGCTGCACATGGAAAAGATCCAGAGATGGTGCTCTGTGCCCTGGCCCCGTGGTTTGCCAAAGCAGCACATCCTCAGTGCCATCACCCATGCACCCAGCAATTCCTCCACTGCCAACAGTGCCCAGGAGGGCAGTGCTGGGAAACAAAGTGCTGGTTTTCAGTCACTGGCTTAGATTAATTCCATTTTTTCAATCTGGTGCAATTTTAAAGGCTGATATCTGTAATAGTTTGAGACAGCACAGTTCTGCCATTGATTTAAAGAGAAATTAGAGTTCTGGGGCTGGGCCATGAGCTCCTGAACACAATTACAGAATCAGTTCCATGCTGGCTTTCTGTTTCTTTGCTTTCTTTCATTCAAGCTGAGGGCATTTTTATTCAGTGCTTCTTTGATGAAATTGGCCTTTGTCCAGGGTTATGGGAATATTCTACTACGTAAAAATTTCAGGGTAACTTGTTATAAAAGGAGCCAATTCTGTTTGTGCTGGTGAGAATCAGACTCAGCTCTAAATCCATTTTGCTCAGAAGCACTCCATTTGCTTTTTCTTAATTTAAAAATGCTTTGAATCTTGCAAAAACTAAATTGATTAAGCTGCTGAAGGAAGATATTATTTCCTAATGCCTCTTACATCCAATTTCAGTGACCGAGACAATAAAAAAATGGGTAAGAGAGCAGCTTGTCCTAATTTTTCCATTTTGAGCTAATTTTTTTTTTTCAGTTTAATTGAAGACTTGGCTTTAAACCAAAGTATATGCATATAAAGAAGCATGCATTTTAATGCCAATTAAATCTAAACAAAGCATAAAGTGGTAAAAGTTAAGAGAGGTTGTATTGAGCCATGCATTATTTATTTTGTAGCCACAAATGTGCCTAAAAAGTTATAGTCAATCCACAAAAAGCACTTATGCCTACTTGGATTTTGCAATTGTTTCAGCATCAAACCATTTGAGCATCAGAAAGTTCTTCTCAGCAGTGACTGTGCACCGGTATTTGTATGATTTTTACCTGTGGATGTGCATTTCAAAATAGGGACCATTTGAGCCATAGTTAGGTGCTCAGGAAACACCGTTCTTTTCATGGATGTAGGTTCTCACCTCCTCTCTTTCTGAGGACAGCTAAACCATTTTTCTGTGTGATTATTTACCTATCTGAAGATACATATGGCAAAACTAGGTTCTGTGACAATCCAAAAAACTTCTCGAGAAGGTTACCAATCACCTCTTTTTTGTGCCCCAGATTTTTGTGGTGAATAATCAAGAAGAATTGGACCGGTTAAACACTGAAAATGCCTTAGCTTTTAGAAGAGATCAGAGATCTTTGTATTTCAAGGATACCTTTGGATGGCTCCCAGTCCAGGTGAAAATATGACTGTGGTCTCAGAAAACTCGTGAGTGTATGTTTCATTTTGAAATACAGAACATACTTCTGTACTTAAGGTGTCATACAGAATCAATTAAGTAAATGGGGGAAAAGCTCATTTTTGAACACATTTTTGCCACAACCATACATAATTCTGTGAATTTTGTTCACAGGAGTCTTAATTACTGAGGCATTAACTCAGCAGTGTTGCAGGTTTTGTTAACCTCCCTGTGAACCAGGTTTCACTGGTGAACAAACTGGAGCAGAGATTGGGGAAGTATAGTAGTAAAGAGAGTTTTTATTTAATACAAAATAAGGCAAAACTCACCAGGGTACAAACTTGCAGAACAAAAACCCTGCAAACCAAACTCCTGTATTTCCTTATTGCTTCAAGGAGCTAAACTGAGTCCTGTTGAAATTAGCAGCAGGATCCTTCTTGTGTCTTCTGGACTTCGGATCAGACTCTGAATAAACCCTCTGACCAACAAATAACAGGACATAAAATCCTCATTGTGGGATTTGCCCCCCGGAGCCCCTCACCTCTGCTTGCTATCCAGGCTGCTGCTGGTCTGGTTCAGTAACCACTGTGTGTTTGCTTGGTCAGCTCACACCTTTCTATCCTGTGGATTACCGCTTCGAGGCTGGGGGTACCTGCGGAGATGGGATCGTGCAGGATGGGGAGGAGTGTGACGACGGCAATGCGGTTGTGACTGATGACTGTATAAGTAAGTTACAGCGCAGCAGGAGTGGCTTCTTTCTACCAGGGAAGGTGCATTAGTTGTTTCCACAGGGCACACCGCTGTCTAAATCACACCAGAAGAGCTTTGCATGGTTTGTGGATCACGTGCAGGCACAGGGAAAGGGAGGCACAACGGCCACAGGGTGAAAACTGAGGCCTTTATGCATGTGGATGCCACACACCAGCACAGGACAGAGGTGGCAACAGTTCTTCTCATGCATCCTTGCTGAGTCAGAGCCAAACCACCGCATTTTGGGGACCACATCCAGCAGCTGGTTTACATGCACACCTTTCCTGGGGGCTGCCGGTTCTCTGTCTCAAAGCTGCAGCACACCTCTGCAGTGCAGCACGACCCTTGGGATAGACACTGAAGCTGGCTGTTTCTTATGCTAACATAGATCCTGAGTCCAGAAACACCGCTTTGGTTCTTGTTATTCACTTGCATAGGGAAAGTGTCGACCCACTACCTTCACTATTAGATTTATGCAACGTTTAATTCATGTCTGCTTGATCTTCCTTCCATTTTGCTGATTGTGGATGGCAAGGAGCATATAAGCATTTGAGCAGCTGTGGCAACCTTCGCTTCTCCCTCTCAGTTACTTTTACAGTTTGAATCCTGCCCCAGAGCACAGCACTACACCCTCTCCAGACAGGAGGTTTGGTGCTCTGCTGTTTCTAACAAAGTGATGCTCCTTCACCTTTCAGAATAGTATCAAGCAACATTGAAAGATGCAATTTTTCATGTATATATCCCTCCATTTTTGAGCCTGACTTTGAAAATGGGGTGTATGCAGCCATGCCCGATGCGAGTTTCTCCATCCACCTATCCATCACCATCCTTCTTATAATTTAGCAATCCCAGCTGACTTCTCAATGACAACAGGAAAGAGATTTCAAAGGCAATTCAGTTTCAACAGATCTAGGGAGATATACAAATAAAAGCCACTCTAAGCTTGCCTGACTGCAGAGTACTCCAGAGAGACAGCAGGATCTCTCCAGTCTCCAGATATGAGAAAATGATTCAATTAGAATTTGCAATCAACTGTGGGGAACAACCATGCAGAAACATTGTGTTCATTAGTTCTAGTGCCTGCAAAATTGCACATTGTGGGTCTGAGGGTACATCATGTTCTCTGTGCTATGCACAGGGCAAAGCTTCAGGTTAATGGAGGCCTTGCAATACACACATTTCTGACACTGATGTGACCCAAGGAGTCATCACTGAGCTACTTGGAAAAGAGCACATTGTCCTCATTCTTCTCCTGTGACCGAACCAAAAGGAAAAGCCTAACCAAACGTTAAATGGATTTTATTGTAAAATGGGCTTGTTGGTCTCAGAAGCATCAATTTCTGACAAACACATCCTTGGTGCAGTTAATCATTTCTATTTGTAAATTACCCACTTTAGCCCCTTATAAACTCCATATTCCTGAGTGTCTATTTAATCCTTTGCTTAACACCAATGGATTCTCCCAGAAGATGTCCAAGCATTTTTATCTAAATGAATTTGTTCATGTTATAAAGTCATTCCCAATATGCTCAAGACATCAGAATCAAAGTCCAATTTCTAAAATGGCAAGCAAACCCATAAATTACTGTAGCCTACATTTCAGTCACCATGAAAAAATGTCAGAAGTCCCACTCATGCTCAAGTCAGTAGGAGTCAGTGGTGGGAAAAACATGTTTTTGGCAACCATTATATACCTTTTTTTTATAGACAGGCTGCATAATTCCATTCATATGTGGAAATTCACAGCAAACAAACATAGATATTACACAGAATTGGATAAAGGTCTAGGCTGGGAATTTCAAACCACTTAATGACCTAAGAGTATTTTTTTGAGACTGTGACCTCCCCAGATCATTAATGTTAATTGTATTTTATGTCTTCTTTAACTTGTTTTGACAGTAATTATCTATGGCAATAATAATTTTTAGAGTAAGTGCTGTTGTAATTAGTGATTCTGTAGTAATTTTTTTTTTGTACTTATCCTTTCTTTCCCTTGGTCATTGAAGTTAGGCTGAAAAAAAGCACATTCTTTGTAGTGAAGAATACTGCTCCTTCTTAGAGAGTCCTTACAGAATGCCCTCCCCAAAATATCTTGTTTGATACTTAACCCTTAAAAATCTAGTTCCACTTACTTTACATGTTTCTTTTACATGTTAAGTGCCAGGAAGTTATTTCTTTCTTTATTTTTCACAAGGGTGCCGCCGTGCTTACTGCGGAGATGGCTACAAGCACGAGGGAGTTGAAGACTGTGATGGGATGGATTTTGGATATTTGACATGTAGAACATACCTTCCTGGGTATGTAAGAGGGGGTCTTCACTTTGGTTTGGTGGTTTTTTGGTTGGTTTGGTTGTTTATGGGGGACTTTTTGTGTGTGTTTTTCCTTTCTTTTTCTCTTTGCCAGCTTTAAAACAGAGGGGTCACCCACTTAAACCTTGTTCCACTGGGACCACTGCAAGTAGCAGGGAAGAAAGAGTCTATGAGATGATATCTGTATATCATTGACTTTAAGGGCTAAATCTCATTTCTCACTAAGAAGTGCACGCCTCTTACTGTACAAAATGAATGAAGGTCACATAGACCCATGTTTGCCCGTTTCTTGCCAAGATTTCCTTATCTGGTCACGTTAATGTCCAGCCATAACATAAGAAGAGTAGGAGAGGGCACGACAAGATGATCACACTAAAGGAAAGAAACCACAACAACCAAAGCACAGCTCGTCCTGACCTCCTGCTGCCCTTCCCGTTAATGGGTACTCAAGGGGTGTATTCCCTTCTGAATCAAGCAGTCATCTGTCAGCCCTTCCAAGGGCAGGAAATTCATTCACCAGCAGATGCAAAGCCATGCATCTGCTTAGCAACGTCCTTCATTTTAAACATCTGCTTTTTGTTGGTTTGCCTTCTCTGCCTTTGTTTAGGCAGCTTCCTCTGGTCAGCGTTTTGCCTCCAACAGCAGCACCTCTATTTAGCTGTCAGGTATTGTTACTGGCTAACAGGAAACATTTAATTTGCAAATTAGATTATGCACAGAGCCCTCATCATTCAGGGAACAATAATGTGCTAATTGACAGGAATAAGAAACCACAGGATGTCTTTGTAAGTCTAGTGCTCTGCTAATCCTTCCACTGTAATTGTTGGACCACTTCTGGTGTAAGAGATTACTAAAATCCAGACCAGTAAACCTGACAAAACTGAAACATTTTACAGAGACCTCATCTTCAGACAGTGTGGAGCTGTTTTCTACTGTGAAAACTGTTCCCTTCTAAGAGTCTGAAGTTTGGTGCCAAAGATAGCACCACAAAACCTTGAGGAAGATTTTATAAATTTCACTTTGTGTGTATATTCAAGTTGTGAAGAGCAACTGAGATCTTTTATTTTTATGTGTAGTCTGCAAATTATCTGCCAAACTAAAGAAAAAGCTGTGAATCATGAGTAAAGTGGGCTGAGTGTGTGAGCATGGCAGTCCCACGGGAGTTTTACCCTAAAGTAACCTTTCCTCCAAGAACACTGCTGCAACTGATTTTCCCATTTTTTACTCTTTCCAACCCACAGATCCCTCCTCCTGTTTCACACACCTTCTCTTCACATTTTATGTTGGTCTGAGAGTGTGGGTTATCCAAGGACATAGTCTTAAAGCTGCTTAGTCCACAGCTTGATGCTGTGGATGGGTTATTCACTTAGACATGCCAGCTAAATAAAAACTAATTTAAATTCTTATTAACAACTCTAGTCAGGTCTTCAGTAGGTAGAGTCACTGCAGCTCAGTTTAGGTCAGTAGAAAGACAAAATCTGTTTTTACTTATTTTGCAAGGACTCTTCAATTTACTTTTTAAAAATTATTATTTCAAATGTGGGAATGTGTAACACTCTCATTATTTCAAGTACATGAAAAATAAGTTAAAGAACAGGCACAGTCACGCCTGCTGAAGCTATTGGGAGTAACTGGAAAAACACTTAACTCAGAGCCTCAGATATTTCGTTCCACAGCTCCCATGGGTGAGCGCCAGGGCCTTTTGCATCCACCCCCATGAAATGCTCTAGTCCTGCTGCCAATAGGGATTTTATTTTTTTTTTAATTGACATTACTGGGACTTAAGTCTTTGCTCATGGTGTCTCCTGGACTTCTGTTTTGCTGACAAAGATGAACAGTCGAGCACTGATGAAAGTTGTCCTCCTATTTTGTTTCCCATATGTTGCTGCATATGCATATTCTGATGTTCTTCACTCCTACGGAAAGTTACATCCAGAAACTGTGCAAGTGAACTATACCATGCTTTGAAACTGAAATATTCTCTCTTATTCTAGGTCTTATGGAAAATTGCGATGCACTTCTTACTGCTACATTGACTCCACACAGTGTCGATACTTCACATGAGGGGAGCGGAGGTGGGTAGCATCCCACTGTAGCGGGTGCTAGGTGCTACACTATCACCTATCCAAGAAGGACTGGGACAAAAAAAACCCCACCCACCTCTGTGAAAACAAAGACACGTCATGCTGCTGATGGCCATTTTGAGATTTTTTTTTATATATATAAATTCATCAGATAGGGAAAAATAGGACCACTGCATCTTGTCTTAATAGAGAAATAAATGTCAGTGTGTGCCAGTGAGACTTTCATGCGGCTGCGGATGGCAACTTGCTCTCCATCACAAAAGCAACATTAAAATACTGGAAACTGAGTTTCATTAACCAGGAATATCGTGTAACAATTACCTCGACTTAGCGCTGTTAAACCCAAATACAATCTCTTCAGGGGTTTTGTCGTTAACCCTTCTCTGCATAAACACAAAGCATATCTTGGATGTGGTGTTCAGAGGGACTTTCTCTTTTATTACAATGTGAACTTAGCAAGTGTTGTATCCACAGGAGATGACTTCAGCAACAGTAAGGTTACCAATACTCCTTCATTGATCAAAGGAGTTAAGGTTCTTTCACAAGCAGCAAATCAGCCAAATAAGATGGTTAATGTCCCCTTCAGGCGAAGGTGTCGTCTGTGTGTGTCTGTGCACTATAAGCAGTCACAGGAAGCCTGCAAAACACACCACAAAGGACAAACTGGACAAATAGACTGTGAAATAGCCAAGAAGTCCTCTCCCAGGAGAAAACCAGTCAAGGAGGGAAGATAAAGAAGGAACATATTTCCGTATTTTTCTCCTCTGTGCTGAGCTGGCTGGGCTCTACCTGACCCTGAGGAGCTGGAACAGCATTGGTTCCCTGCCTTAAACCATGGCCATGTACACATTGTCTTCACTCTGGTGTCCACACTAGCAGGTCTTTACATTTGCAACCCCTTGTCCACCCAACCATCCTTGTTCAATTTCCACTTATACCCCGTTCTCCCTCCCCCTCTGCCCCTTGCTGTTTCTGCCGTGTACCCACTGCATGTGCTCACTTTTGTATCACTGTAAACCAGACCTCGGATCAGCGTGTGTTTGTGGATGCTCAGTCATGCTGTGCACTATACATGTGGTATTTGTTTTTTGGGAAGTTTGCTCAACTATATCAGCTCTGATTGGAGTCAGGGTAATTATATACTTATTTATTAGCAAGTAGGAAAGAGCAAATTTCGCACAGAAAGCATATTAAATGTTACATGACAAAGAGTCCATAACAGAAAATGAAACCAAGAATGTGCAGAATTCAGGACTTAAAACCTTAGAACTAGGCATTATTTTCATACAAGCCACTCTTTTCTGCTTTGTGGTAAATGTTGTATGGGACTGTGTGAAATGTGTGAGTTATCTGTGCCAGTGACAGCACTGCAACAGCTGCACTGACACTGGCACTTCTGCAGAGGTTAAATAAAGGTGGATGTCATGTTATAGTGACAATGCATTAAAGCAATCAAGAAACACATGCAACTTTTACCACCTGCCTAGAAGACTTTAACTATGCATGTATAAAGTGATACTGGAAATCACCAATTAACAACAAAAAAAGAAAGGAAATTCATGTACTCTTCATGACTATCACTTACCTGGGCTATTTATGTTGCTATGAAACCAAGCCACCAGCATTTGTAGCCCAGTTTAACAGTTTAATTTTTTTTTTTTTTTTTAACTGAGGTCTTAATAAAAGGTCCAGGAACCACTGGGGCAAGAAAATTGCTACAAACTCTGGAAACCTGGACACCAGCACAGCTGCCTCTTAATTTCCTGTGCTTGTGCAAGTAGCAGGTTCCAGCGGCATCACACCACGAGGAGCAGGTATCGGGTTGTTGGGAGGCTCTCGAGGACAGACACACTCCCAGCATCACATCCTGCTGGCCATCCCTCCGGCTGAACCTCTGGCAGCCTCTGATGGATGTTACCATCCTGGGCTTGGAGACACTTCATCTGAACTACTCACCTTCTCCGAGGAGTTCATCTCAACCCCCCAAAAGGCTGGAGTCTCTGGGAAGCTTGGTAATTCCAGTGGCCTTTCACCTTCAGTTTTCAGTTGAATAATTTCTAATTGAAAGCTCCTACCTCCAAAGGATGCTGAAATAACAAAGCTACTTGCATGGATCATAGAATATATAAACAGGAGATGTGATCTCCAGGTAAAACTGTACTGTGCTGCACGTGTTCAGAAAGGGCCTATCAGCCTGGTCAGTCCAAGAACACTTGCAAAGCATGGATTTTAAATGGACAAAGCAATGTAAAATATAAGGAAACATAAAAAAAGTTTCATACTACTGTAACTGTCTTGTTCCCCTCAGACGATAAAGCATGAGAAAGACACCTGGGAAGGTATAAAGTATATATGATTTAAAATGCTGCAAAAGAAATCCTTTGCCTTCATTTGTGACATACCTGATTTATCATTAATTGGGTTTTCTTCATCTGGGTGGTGCTTGGTCTCCTGCAAATTGTCTTCCCTCCTTCTCTGAGTTTCTTAACACATTGTGCCAAGACTGGTTCAAAAGTTAATTGGAATATTTTAGTTCATTGGACTTTTGTAGCAGCAAATGCTTGTGGGAGAGTTTTCTAATGATTAGTATGCAACTCTAGGCAAGTACAAAGCATTATGCCATGCACTGTATTAATGTATACAAAAAATCCAGCTTGCACTTAATATGTGATTAAATATATGTAATTACCTACTGCGTATATTAGCAGCTCATGTCAATAAATCATGCTACCTTAGTCCCCCTACGTCCCTACTTTCACTTATTTAATTTTGGGTTTAACAACACGGTTTTTAAATATAATTACCTAGTTTAAGATGCTGGGGAGGGAAAACACACCTCTTTTCCCATGCCTGCTGCCTCTCCCTGCCTGCCGTTCTGTGTGGGCACAGCCTGGGAGTGTGACTGTGCATTCCTGCTCCTGGGCTTGCCACTGCCTCATCCCCAAACTGACCCCTGCAACATGCCGTGAGCAGAACAGCTCCACTTCCATTGATTTCTGATTGGAATCTGTAATGTACTTGTTTTCAATAAGGCTTTGGGCTGTGGTTTGGGGGATTATCTCCTTCTGCTACCTGACAATGCATTTACTGGCTGCTTTGTAACTTTGTATCAGAGGCTGAGCTGATGGCTTCGAACCAGAAAGCAACAGCCTCGGGTGCTGATGGACAATCGCAACGGTGATGTTGGCACCTGGGATTTGGACACTCCCAGAAACTGGCACCCAGGCTTCGAGGAGGGGGTCCTGCCTTGCCAGTCTGTTGTTCTGAGGCTTTTGTGTATAACAGGGCGCTCCAGAGAAGGGCACTGCTGGCTGCCCCCAGGGGAAAAGGAAGTGTATTGACAGACAGAGAATGAGTGAGTCTATTTTCTACCTGTCCTTTCTAAAAACTCAGCTGCTGTGACACTCACCTCTCTGGCACCCAAATGCGTACATCATTTCTCCCTTCCCTTCAAATCATTCAAAATCATAGCTGACAAGGCTGTCCTCGCACACAAATCTGGCCATGCACCTCATCTCCTTCTTTCTTTCTTCTTACTTCCTCTAAAGGCAGCAAAGTTCATATCCTTTGTAGCCTCCCCAAAACTCTGCAATGCCCTTGGCTGCTCTGCTGGATTTCTTCAGCTTCTCTTTCAGTCTCTCACACTACCCCTTTTCTAACATCCTCTGCTTGTGACAGCCCTGCATGTCACAGCAAAGTTCTTGCCTTCTAAAAATTGTAGGGTGCATTTCCCACTTCAGTCCCACTCATTTGTGAAAGGAGAGAGGGGATTGGTGGTTATCCTTAAACTGCAAATCCCTAAAAACAGTCACTGTCCTTGAGAGCCAGCTGTTTATGACGAATAACAGTAATAAGTCCCCAGTTAGCTGCTTTTGGGAACAATTCAATACACCTGGCTGCCATATACAATCAGGAGATGTATTTTTAAAAGATGACCAAAATAAACCCAAGAGAAGGAAATCAGTGCTCTGCTGTGGTTCTTTGATGATATTTAAGTCTATCATGCACAATGCTGCCAGGAGATCTTTAAAGAGCTGTTGGAAAAATCACATTTTTATTCACAAAGGGTGAGGCAAAGAGAGCACTTTCTGATAGACTTTCAAGTTCTTTCTCTGATAGCTTTTGCCTAAGGAGATGGATATGGCAAAGCAAGGGTCCCTTCCCTAGAAACCATTTCCTTGCAAGGAAAGCACAGAATAATGGGCTATTGAACTCTGCTACAGGCAGCATAAGGTACTGGCAAGACGACAGACAACTGGTGAATGTAAAATTTGGATCAGGAATTTGGATCAGAATAACTGATGCTTATTAATCTGATAAGAGACCATACAACTTGTAGACCATTAGAGCACCGCCAGACCTTAACCAAAAAGAAAAAAGGAACAAAGTCTAAGTAAATGAGCCTATTTGTGTCTTTAATGAACACAATCAGTGAAAAACCCCCACAATATTAACGTGTCCAGTTACATGCCCAGAAATGTGCTCTATCCAGAAAGCTGGTGTCACTCCAGGGCTGAAAAGGCCAGAGCAAAGCCTGGGCACATGCTTTCATTGCACCAGTAATTACTGGGGCATTTAGGAAGATGGCCTGAACCAGCCCAGCCAGGGAAGGCTACATTTGAAAGGATGGCCAGGCAAAATTATATTATAGGAGTGTACTCCTCATGGAAATTACATTAGTGGCTACTTCCCTCCCTCTGTCCCCCACAAAATCTTGGCACTTAAAAGGCACTGAGTTATAGCCCTGGACTTTTACAGGTTTTAATTCACTCTGACAGTTTCCCTGAGCATCTGAGGGAGGGTCCAGTTTGGATGCATAATCTTCTCCAGTGACAGAGAAGAGGGTTTAAACAGACATGTTTTGCTGCAGCCTTCCCACACACTACTGAGCAAGTGGCCCTCCTGCATGGAGTGCTGCTCAGTATTTTCTTTGGAAAGGAGTGGGAAGGAGAATGATGGAGCTGAACCCATCAAAGCCACTGGTAGCAAAGCCAAGGGATGCAGCAGGGTATTGCATGGAGCAGGAGCCACTCCGGCCAGTGTGGCTGGGGTGGGAAGGGGCCTCATGCTGCCACATGTGCATCAGACTGTCTCCTTCAGGAAAAGGTGTCTGCAGTACTGTCCCCAGGGTTAATGCTACTGGGTGGTATCTCCTGCAGGACACAGGGAAGGCCAAAGCAGCACCTGAGCTATTTTGCAGGTGCAGCTGGGAGCCTGCCTGGCTGATGTGTGATAACACAAACACAGAGGTTGGACAGAGCAGGAATCTGAGTTAATGGCACAATCAATCAGCCAGGAGGAAGTAGAGGTAACATCAACCTTCTCACACAGCAGCATGTTTACTATATTTAGAAACTTGGCAACTGATGACCCTCTCTTAGCTGGTCTAAAGTGTCACCATTTAATAAGTGAATCGACATCAGCATTGAATTCAAGCCCATGGCAAGATCTCTTTGACCCTTGTGTCAGGTGTGAAGGAAGCTTTCAGAATTCATCTTGAAGAGGAGTCAGAGCCCTGTCAGGGTCCATAGCATCCTCTGTAGGGTAAACAGGGTGGTGGGTGTTGATAGTTATTCACTGTCACCCTTCCGGGAGGAAGAGATACCCAGTGGAATTTCCCACTGAACCGCTACTTAGAACTGACAACGTGGAAATGTAGGCATGTAACAGCCCTCTTAACCAGAACATCCCCAATTTAGTGGAGCAAGGAGAGAACAGCTCGAGAACCCCACCTGCCCTAAACCGCTCATGGGATCTCAGAAACTCTTTAGTGACTAATTTTGTTTGGAAGAGAAAAGTTACCACTGCTCCCTGCCCTCCTCATTTCAATTAGCCACGTACCCCCATGAAACTTATCATGCATGAGTTGGGAGAGGCTGTGCGGAACCAGTCAGACATCGGGGGCAGGTTATGTTTGGTGTTTCCCATGCCTTCCTCTCGGAGGTTATTTGATGGACAAATGGGAATGTAGAGGAGCCTGGCAACCCTGATGCTTCACAGCAGTATAATTTCTTTTACACATTTCCGCTAGGTTTGACATTTTACCTACCTGGCACTACTGCTCTGAGGACAGGATGTGCCAAGAAAAAGAACATTGAGGACTGCTCAGGTTTTAAGTCGTTAGCAGATTTAAAGGGAAGGATAGCTGATTAGAGGTGAGAAACAGAATAGTTCAGTCAACTGAACTGTCCAGAAGTGGCTGGTTGAAATGTGTATATTGTGGGCCAAGATCCAAAGGAAGACTAGTAGTGAAGTACCATAAAATGCTGGGTTTAAACTGTGATGCCTCAGTATACTCAGATAAACCACCATAAATCACGTGGTGGCTGTAGTGACAAGGTACTGTTTGCTGTCATTTGAGCAGAGATTGTCAAACCCAGCAGCAACCCCAAAGGAGAAGTGTGGGACCATGTGGGGGAAAGCTGGTCTTGGTGGGCACAGTGAAGGGCAGAGAGGCTTGCTCTGTGCCAGGACTTTTTGAGCAAGACAATATCTGGTGTGAAATGCTGAGGGATTACAGCTTCTAAATAAAGCTCCCAGTGCTGTACCTATTGCTGCCTGGGGTCAGCAAGCTCTGCCTTGTGCTGTCTGAGACCAAGCTGTTATGCTAACTTAAAGATGTCAAATATTTGTCCTCTGCTTCACACTACCACATTATTTGATGAGCAATTATCTCCCGTAGGTTTGTCAGGGAGTGACCACATAGCAGGGAGGATTAAACTGCCAAGACTGGCCTACAGAACATGTCCAAGTGCTTTGAAATAGTCCAGAGTTTTCCCCAGATTCTGCCCAGGGGCTGGTTTGAGCCCCAGGGGTGAGCAGCATGTTCAAGGTGACTGATGAAGTGTGAGGTGGGTATAAGTAACAGTGACTATTTACACACTGAGAGTGCACTGTAGATTGAAGGTGAGAGAATATAGAACCTTAAAAGACTTGTGGGGAAGGAAGGGGAATTTAGTAAGCTGAAGAAAATAAATTGTTAAATGTCCTGGCATGACCCACTGAGTAACTGGGACCTTCAGTACATCCTGACAAGGGATGAAGGTTCCTGTGCCAGACTGGCACATCTGCTGAGGTAGAACTGTCAGTGCCTCACACCATGGACAGGGGTACAGAATGAAGCTCTGTGTGGGAGAGCAGGCCTCTTGCTCTTCACGAGGCAGTTTTTTGGGAAGAAAGCCTCTCCCAGCTGCAGGTTTCACACCCTGCTGCACGGGCCATGTCCTGCTTGTGGGGCAGAGCTGCTTGGGTGCTTTGGCAAAGCTGGTTTGGCAAAGCCGGCTGTTGCTCACTGTGTGGTACGTGAAGCACTGGGCTCAGCCAGTGTTGAATGCTCGAGGCCACAGCTCCCATGTCACATTTGGGAGAGAGCAAGGTGGGCAAGGGGTGGCAGCACAGGAGAACCTGCACTGCCCAGTTCCTCCTGCTTGCAGGAAGAGATTGGGTACCAGCTGCTAAGCAAGAAAGCAAGTGGAAAACTATGACCTATAGGAAACTATGTGAGGCACGTCTGGTCTCTGAAGACTACAGATGAGCTGGTGATACTAACACTATAAACATGCTAAACTGATTGGAAATTATTTTGGCAGAAAGCCATAGCTGGAGCAGGAGCCCTGGTACAAACAAATTGATGCAAAATGCATTTTGAAGTCTCAGATCTGTCTGATTTTGGGGAAACAGTGTTCTCTCTTTGGCATTGCTGTGGGACTTTGCACAGGCCACACACCAGTGCATCTTGCTGAAAGCAGTGCGGTACAAGCAGAGAAAGCAGCCAAATGCTCCTGCTTGGTACCAGGACCCACTGGAGAAGCTGCATCTTAGTGAAGCTCCTTGACAGCTCTGCAAGGATACGAGTATCACCAATTTCAGTTCCTCCTGCTGCAGGCAGAACTCCTGCACTCATGGTGACACCTCCCTAAAGCCGTGGGTAAACGATGAAAGACCTTGGAGAAATTTTACCAGAGCTTGCAAGCTGGGACACCAGCAAAGAAATACAGGCTGGTAAAAGGTGAAGGCTAGGGGAATGCAACAACACAACAAAACCTGGAAAAGCCTTTTTCCCTAATCCCCAAAGTTAGGGGCTGAGCCTGCAGTGCCATCAGTGCAGCTTCTTTGGGAACCATCCTCTCACAGGGGCAGGGCAGGCAAGCTGGAAGCTTTGTAAGGCTGATTTTTTTTTTTTAATGGCAATACACAAGAAACAAAACTAAAACCGGTGTTAGACATAGAAGGAGTTAAATAAGTATCTGTTCACTAAGAAATATATTTGGGTCAATGCACTGAAATATTAGGAAAAAACACATGGTGACATCTTGGACAAAAGCTTTCAAATGGACAGACACTTAGATTGGTTGCACCAACGTCTGGAAGTGTCTGGTGTACTGCAGCATTTCCTGCAATTTCTTTTCTCAGTCCTAATACTTGTGCTTGATTCTTACTCTACCAGTTCTCAAATGATAAAACTTTTCTCCTCATGGCTACAATTCAGGGAACAACTTTGCATAAATGTATTAAACTGGTGTTTAAAACCTGTACTCCAGGTTTTGTTGTGCTGAATTATGGTCCCATACCGTAAATTTCAGTAACTTTTTATTTCCTAAACGCCAGCAAAACTGCATGCAGCGTCATGCTGCCTGCAGAGTAGCAGGGAATCCAGTTGGGCTAAAAAGAAATCAGCCCACTGAAGGTTTCCCTGTGTCTCGTTACATTGGTCATACCTTTAGTGCTATGAGCTTGTGCCGTCTTTCCCTCTTGAAGTCAAAAAACATAGTTTTCATCCTTTCAGATGAACCCTAAGTAAAAAAAAGTATTTAAGGAAATTTTGGTTATTACTGAATCTAATGTGTCCTCTTTGACCTTCCCATTTTAACAGCAGCACCTATGTGTCCCTATGAACCCTACATGTTCAGCACACCATTTTTTTTATTTTGAAGCATGGATCTAGATTCCTGCAGGGACAGGAATTTAGCAGCCACTGTCACATGCCCTGACCTTTACTAACAAACATGGCAAACTGTCAAAGCTGGGGCTCTTTCTGCAGTTCATCTGGGATCTTGTAATGGCAACAGATACACTTCTTTTAATTAGCAGAAGTTGCAGTGAGGTGGCACTTGCCTGGGAGGTATCTTTTTGTGCACGGGATTTCTATTAGAGCACGTCTGTGCATTGGCTGTGTTTGGCTGTTCAGGAGAACGAGGCATTTTGCAGAGGGGACTGACGACTCTCCTCACTGAAACAAATACAGCTCCTGGCCTTTGAAGGATGATGCCCCGGGGCCAACTGCAATTAGAAGGGTTCAGAATCTCCTGTATCCCAGGGCAGACGGCAGCTCTTGCTGAGCAGTGCTGCTGCAACGGGATATGCGCACCCCATCCCTCCCCTGACACAGGGCTGGTTAGGCACAGGCAGGGGCTCTACTGCAGCCGAGAAAATGCCTCTGCCACGGCCCAGATTTCTGCCTGGTTGTTGCCATTTAACAGAGGGGCTTGCCCTTGCTAGAGAGACCAGAGTGAGTACCACAGATCTGCTGTCAGGTCCATGCTGTTTTAGATGGAAAGAGAGAAAGAAAAGTGAGAGGAAAGGGGTATGTTACACCCATATTAAGGAGCACCAGTCTTCATTTGCATCTCAAGATGACCACACAGGAGTTTCTGAAGTCTGAAATCTCTACGGAAGAGATTCAAATCCAAGGACAAATGACACACGTAATTTGAAAATACAAATTCCTCTCACACTGCCTGGCTGGCTTTTGTAACTACAGTCTTCACATATTTACACTGGCCAAGGACCCACAACCACGTACCAAGACACAGCTTTTATTCTCGTAATCTGAACAGGTTTCATGTGTGTTAACATTCTTCATACAAAGATACATACAGGCAGTTTCTGTGAACCAGAAACATACTGGTTTTGACTGTTCACACAGTACCCATAACAGATGCAGTCCTGAAGAGCACTTTAGGCCCTGTATTGTAATAAAAGAAACAAAATCCATGCACGGAGAAAACAAGATTTTAAAACATGCTTATTTAAAATAAGTTTATTGTAATGAAATAATATAAAAGTCTGTCAAAAGTTGTAACAATGCTCCAAAAGAAGAGACAGATGCTGTATGATTTGAGAGATGATGCAGACTGGAAACTTTGGAGTATTTCAGACTGAACTGCTTATGACAGCACAACTTGTGCAAAGCTTACACTAAGAGAGGTGATTTGGGGGGCAGGAACAAGCCCTTAGAATTCAATAAATTTAAAGTGTGAGGCAATATACCTTCTCTTCATCTCTAAATGTATTTCAGTACATATATATTTCAGTATGTGAAGTAAGGCTTACATTAAGCTTAGCTTGACACTGATAAAAATGTATGCCCAAAACTGACTTGAAAAAAAGAAAATAGTAAAGGAAACCATAAAAACGAGTTGCCTTGGTTTTCAGTTCAATTATTGTATTCTAGAATGCAATTTACTCATTTAGTTTCAAGTAGACATAAATCTCAAACTTTCAACATGGCTTTAAATAAAGGAATCAATAGGTTTTGAACCCCTTGAATGCTGAAATGCAAAAGAAAGTTAACACACTTAGTGTTAAGCAGAAACCAGGAAATGAAAACAAGGGCGTTTCATATTTTAAAAATCCAGCTTTAGCACATCTGGAGTATATGGGGGAGAAATCTTATACCAAGAAAGGGATATTAAAAATGACAATCAAAGACTGCATTTTGAAGAACTGCATGCCAGTGGGATGGTGCACGTGTGTTTAAGTGAAGCACACGCCTATGTCATAACTTCAAAGCAAGTGCTTAAATCCTTGTGTCAGCTGTGAGCAGGATCAGCTATGGCCTGGGTTTGCTCAGAACCTTACAGTAAGTGCACTATGACACCCCTCCTGCTCGAGGGAGGTTTTGTGTTGCCTGGAGCATGCAAAAGCTTGCAGGGTTTGTTCAACGGGGGGCTACAGAAGGTAGCATTGAGGCATGAATTCAGTCATTCCCACCCTGCTTTTTTTTTGTTCTTGTTGTTTGTTATCTGCACTATGCAGGCAAGAGAAGAGAAATAAGTAAATTAAAACAACAAAACCAAAAAACCTTGTGCTTTCATTCCTATGAGGCAGAACACCCAAGTCTGAAATGTCCCAATTTACCTTGTCTGCCAAAGAATTCATGTCTGATTTTCCAAGTTTATATTTGCATGCCATACAAAATATCCTGCTTTGCTCTGACAGCAACAGCTCTGATAGCAAAGCAGGTGACAATGGATAGAAAGGAAGGACCAGGTGGGGAAAAAGGTCAAGACTGCGAGGCAGGAACATGCTAATGATCTTTCCTGGTGTCTGAAAGGCAGTTTAAGCTTCCCTAAAGGTTTTCACAAAAGCTGAAGTGATAATGGAGAAAAAGGGTTAGAAGGTCCAGCATACGGACATACGTAACACCTTTTTCTATAATGGCCCCCTTTGCCAAAGCAGGCTGCAAACAACTGGGGCAGATTTTGGGCATACTTTTTACATGTCCAGCCAATCAAGTGACACTTTTCAAACTATGAAACATTTTAAAAGCAAACAGCTGTCACTTAAATCCTGATGACGCTTTACAAAAAGCTTGTAAGTGAAGGTACATGGCCCTTAACTTTTAAGTGCATCTGTTAAAGGGAGATCCACAGCACAACAGTGTCAGGATGGGATGTTTCAATGACTCCTTATGTTTACACTAAAGCACTTGAGTATGCAGTTCATGTTCTACAATTGTAATGTCACAGAACTTCAATATGGAACTGAGTATGGTGCCTTAAAATAGCAGAGGGGGCTCCAGAACATAGCTTGTTTTAAAAAAATAACAACAAAATAAATAAAATAAATAAAAATGTCCGATTGCTAAGCAGAACTCAACTGAAACTGAGAGCTCTGCTCTAATGCCAATGACACTACATAACAAAGATGTGTTCATGATCCCTATTCAAATATGCTGACTGCAATTATTCAGTACCAGATAGCACTTCTATCAGATTGCTTTGGGGTTTTCCATGTCTCAGCAAGGATGCACACTGGACGGACACTGCCTGTCTCATCTGCCGTATCAGAGTTCTATGCTCAGCTATACTAACTTCACACAAAGCAGCCGTACTCCCCCCTAGAGTAAGGCTGTGATTACTCTTATCTCACCTTGGATAAGTAAAATCCCTGAGAATATGCAACTGTTAGACATTGAAGGAAACAGCCAAAAGCATTTCTAAAGGAAAGGGATGCAAAACTTCAAACTAGCACGATTTAAGAAACCAAAGCAGTTCATGTAAAGTATACAGAGCCCAGGGTGCTGTTATCTGAGAGTCATGTGGATCACTATCAGTGTGCAGGTCAGTTATTCATAAATGTCAGCCATTAAAAAAAAACACAACAAAGAAAACAACCCTAACTAATCCACAAACCAAACAAACGAAACAGAAAACACCGACCTTCTCTCCAATTCTAAATTTCAAGGCCAAAAGTTAGTTACTTGTTCTCTACAATTATTCTAATGAAATGCCATCCTCTCTGCTTGCCAAACCAAGTTTATATTTGACATCACAGGAAAAGACAGTGAGCTGTCTATCAGTGCATTTGCTTCCACTTGGTCATCTGGTCTACTGCATCCTGAGAGGTGGAACTTGGAGTTCAGCTCTGCAACATGCTGCATGGGTTTCTTTCTCAGTGGTGGTGTGACTGCAAAGATTGCATTCATAAGTCTTAGAAGTGCTCAACGCCCTGCAAGAGCAGTGCATGGTGAAGTGCAAGTTTTGAAGGCAAGGAGACCATGCTCAATTCCTTCTCTGCAAGGCCCCTGTTTAACAACAAGCACACAGGGGTCTCCTGAAGCTACGGTCTCCTAAAAACATCATCAAGCACCAATTCCAGAGTTCAGAAGAAACAACTTTACACAGAAGAGCAAGATGAGTAAGCCTGCTCTGAGACAGGATGCCATGCTGATTAGAGGATATGTAATGTGGAACACTCTCCCTGCTTGTTGGATGACAGAAGAATGGTAGAAGTTAGTAACTGGAGCTAGTGGCCCAATGAAGCTGTTCTTTGCTTACAAAATAAAGCCTCCTGACTTTTTGAAACAAGTGTTGGGTCTGATGCACACCTAACCAAATTGGTTCTCCTGCTAGTTAAAAAACAAACCAAAACAAAACAGAAACCCCAAAAACACCTCCAAATATTCTAAGCTGAATATGCTTTCCTGCTGCTGGAAAACTTAGAGCAAAAAGGAGTTCAATTTTTGTCATGATCTGACAGTTAATTTCTAGAGAAGAGGGATCTCTTCCTGGTTTTCCCATAACCTATCCGACATTTTGTGGAAATGTGGCCCCCACTATCTTTCCAGAGCATTCAGCTAAAAACTGTTACAGTGAAGTTTCCCACAAAACAGCTGAAAACCCTGAGGAAACCACAGAGGGTGGAAAGTTGGTTGTTCTACTACAGGGGTGGTTTCTTTGCATTCATGCTTAGAAGCAGCAGACAACTGAATCCCAAAGACTCTCACAGCTTCATTTTTAGAACTGCAAGTAGTGACATAAATGACTAGAACCTTGGTCAAAATTTTTTACTTTGTACTCACACATATACTACTTAATTTAAGAAAATCCAAAAAACTAAAACCCAATTCTTTCTGATCCCTCTTGAGTACCTAGGAACCACAGATAGGTAAAACTCAGAGAAGATGACAGAGCAAGAAGTCACACTATTTAGATAGTCTCTTGGGAATCTGGAGAGGTCCCAGCTGACTGGAAGCTGGTAAGCATTGTCCTGATTTTCAAAAAGGGGAAGAAGTAGGACCATGGAAATTACAGGCCTGTCAGTTTCACTTCAGTGCCTGGTAAAATCATGGAAAGGGTTATTCAGGAAGGTATTGAAAACCACCTGAAAGACAATGCAGTCATTGGTCACAGTCAGCGTGGCTTCATGGGAAGGAAGTTGGGCTTGATGATCCTGATTCCCTGGGTGCCTTCCAGCACAGTATAATCTATGATTCTATGAAATGTCTAATTAGAGTCCTGGTATCTTTCTTTATACAGTAAGTCTGATGTTGACTTTTTCTTCAAGTATCATATGCTTTTCTTAAAGCTCACAATACTATGCTCTTCAGAAAGGATCAAGTATTCAGGGTGCAGAGGCTCCTGTCACAGAGCAATGCAGGGCAGCAGGCCTGCAGTACATTCATTTTACTGACAACACTGGTTTTAGCCTAGCAAAAGCCAGCACTACTTCTGTGAATATGACAACACTGCCTTTTGTATTTATGAAAACTTACTGAGTATCTCACTAGCACAGTCTTCTCCCCTCCTGCACATGAGTTAAACTCAGCTCTTTGTACAAAGCCATCTGAAGCCCTAGGTCAACACAGAGACCTGCTCATGCCTTGAATGGGAGTCAGTGATTCACAGACAGGCTTCTTGTCAGTCATCAACACAACTAGAAATTTTGTCCGTAACCGTATCACTAATTAAAAGGACTTCTTTATTATTTTTAATAGCAGCAATGCTAAGGAATACATTTTGATCTGTAAAGCAAAACGGGAAAAAGGGCAAATCTTACTTTCTTAATTTTTAGTCACTTCTAAATGGTTTCAAAACTCAAAATTGTAATTGATCCATGGTTAATAGTTCCATCACAAATTCCAGCTTCCCCTATACTTGACTCATTTCATGTCCACTTTCATGAAGTTTCTGCCCATAATGATAGTCTAGGAAGGATCTTCATGATATCTGCTTTTCAAACTGCTTGCTGTATTCAATTTAAAAGCAAGTATTACAGTTTTGCATGAATTTAAGAAACCCCTAAAACCTAAACCAGAAAAACCCTCCTAAACCTCAATAAGCCAGGATCATGGACGTGATCTTCAAATGCTTGTGTAAAGTACTGTTGAAATTAGCTGGGCTCAGTCTCTGCAAGAAAATCTGTGGTCCACTAGCAGGAGCCGGCAGGGAAGCCATAGCACATACTGGGAGCTGGTCAGGGAACACAACATCCTGTTTCAAAGGCTAGACCTTGGGGCCACTCAGACCACCAGCCACATACACCTGTGGTGAAGATCTCTGCAATATTTGGATTAAAATGTTTATTTAATAAATATTTATGTAATGCAAATATATTAAGCATTTGCATTAAAGAGCTTCAACCCAAACTGAGGGACAAACTCGCCACATTATAAGCTGGTGTTTAGCTGTCCTTCTCTTCTGCTACCAGGGTAACAGTAACTCTCACTATCCTCCTACACCATGGCAGGGAGTGGGCACAGGGAATGGGAGAGTCAGAGCCAGCAGCACCTGCCTGGGTCCATCCTGATGTCCCAACAGTTCTGCTGCATGAGCAGGTCTCTCCTCAGGTACGGCGGCAAAGGCCAAATTCTGCTCTGTTACTTTCATGAGGTGAAGAGAAGAAGAGGTGAACAGGCAGAAGAGAAACTGTCAAAAACGTTCAGCACAGACATAGTTATGACCCAGAGACACAGTACCTCTGCATTTAAATGCAACACAAACGTAATAAAAAGATAAAAATCACACATACCCTTCCCCCAAAACACTCAACACCCTTCCCACCTGAAAAGATACAATGAACAGAAACAATGTCCAAAAACCAAAATGGAAGAAATCTTTGTTAACAGACACAGTCCCTGAATTTTTAAGATGTAGTCTTGCTGTAGTCATACCACCTCATCTGACTCCAAACCATGTACTTCATAGAGAGTGTCCAAGATATTTAGCTGCTTTTCCATGGCTGGTAAGTAAATGTTGAGGTCCCTCTGCATTCCTTTGTAAAATGTTTCTTCCTGAGGATCGCACTCATCTACAGACAGAGCTGCCACAAAATCTTCATACGTTGGAGCTGCCCTTAAAGCTAACTGGGAAAGGAAACAAAACTTTTAGATTTGCACAGAATGGGAAAAGAAACACAACTAAAGCCATGAAAAACTTCTTAGACTTCCCTCTATGCACTTAAACTGCATAGCTTTAATTTAATCATGTGTACATGCATACGTTAAGAACTTTAATTAGAAGGGAGGCTAAATTTTTAAAATATTTATTTGTAATTATTTTTGTGTAGATCCCCAGTTTAAGACATTTTCAGAGATGTCTGACTTTTAAAAAGTGTCTTTGTATCATATTTTGTATAAATAAACTGAATACATCATAAATTAATTAAATACAAACCTCAAATAAAGATTAGTTTGTTAGGGGAGCTCCCAACCCAGTGTTACACACCATCACCAAATTCTCAACATGCTCTTCAGAAAGCTCTCTCCAACATTTCTGCTTCTCTCAGTCAAAGTCATGATTGCCCGAATGACGTTTTCCTTTCTCCTTTTGCAATTTCAGTGATAATTTTCCAGCGACAGACACAAGGGGGAGCTGCCAGACTAGACGAAAAATTTCCTCCAGCCAATTTATTCAACTCCCTGCACACACTGTGCTAACCCTGTCTGAGTGTCCATCATATTCAAAGAGAGACCAATCTTCAAAAAAGCAACCTCAAATCCTCTTTTCTTCATTTAATAGCCCTGCAAGACTGTGCTCAAAAGGACATAATTTAAAAACTGTGCATGCAAGTGCAATCTGTCTGTTTCACCTCTAGAAAGCAGGCTCCACCCTGAAAGTCCAGTACTAAACATAGTGAAAACCACAATCCTCACTTTGAAAATAAGGTCTGGCAAAGGAATCTACTCATTTGAATGCTTAGAATTTTAACACAGTTTGTTAATGACACACAACATAAGACCACATGAACAAGACCCCCAGCTCTATCAGCAGCCAAGATAAACACTTACCGCAAAGACCCCGCGGACAACCCAACCATGGTGCTGCCGTAATGTCTTCCCATAAGCATTGTCTTAGAGGGAAAAAAATTAAAATCATGAGATAGATGTGCAGCAGTTTTAAGTTTGCATCACAAAGAGAATTCAAAGCTTAGAAATTACTATTCAAGGGTATATTCTTTCCACTCAACATAAATAATGGCTGTTTCCAAGTACCAAAGTTATGACTGAAAGGAGATGACAGATTTGGGATTTCTGTTCTGGGACTTCAGCTCTGCTGTCAAATCTCCTTCAGCTCATTCATGGCAAGTAAGTGTTCTAACAGATAGGAAGGCAAATGTAAAGCCTAAGAAAATACTGTATGGAGTGAAACTCCAACAGTAAACCACAGCTGCAGTGGTGGTACAGATACAGAAGAGCTTTTCAAGGGAAGAAATGGAATGAAAAAGTAGAAAAAAACAGCAGCATGACTGCTGCAGACACAGAGCAATTCAAGGAGTAATTCAGTGCTGAAGCCTTCAGACTCAGAAGGTCAAATAAGTGCCTTGACTTTCCATGGTGTTTAACACTCATATCTGGTAGCAGTGTATTTACAGTCTCACTTCCAAGAGCTGCTACATACTTCAGTGTAGTAGTTCTTTTTGCTAATCCTATAAGGCAACTGCTTTGCTGTGTAAAAGAAGCTAAAAAGCTTTAAAAAAAGTTGTTTCAAAGTTGGTTTAAAGGATTATTATAACATTTGACTGCATGCATATAGAGAGGGTCTTGCTCAGGAGTAAACAAGTCAAGTCTAAGGGGGGTTTGTATTTTGTTTTGTACTTGCTGTGGCCAGTAGCATGACAAAGAAAGTGTCAGAAATTGTGTACGTGGAAAAAATCCTTCTTCTCTGTTACAACCTCCCTTCTAACTGATGCAGGCAAATCACAGCCATATTGGCAAAGAGCTGATTTCAAACAATGATGGCCAATCACACACAGAATTAGAAAACTTACAAAACAGCAATTATACATTTGGGAGCACTCCCACTGCAAACCAGTAGAGAAATTTGAATGAGTCAAAGCACTTGTTTCCCTAAGATGTGACTGTCTCCTCTGCCAAAAGTATGCCAATTAAAGGAGTCTCTCTTTGCTAATAAATCAACATTTACCAGTTATCTAGTAACCCATTTCCAGGCAGACATTTTAAAAAACTGCAGTTTTCAAAAATGTTATGTCTCAGAGATCACTTGCATCATCAGTCACAGAAGAAAACAAAGCACAGGTTCAAACTAGCCAAGTATGTAAATTTAGAAGCACATGAAGAATGAAGCAATTGGCACTTACTCAGAGCTGTTTGGATATTCTTTTCCCCATTCTTCACTTCCGTCAAAAACCCTTTCAAGAACTTTAAACCTCTGCCAGGATGAACCCATGAAATAAAAAGAAATTATGTTTATAAGAAAGTAACCCAAAGTATAACAAAGCCCCCAAAGTTGCAATACAACTCCAAAGTGCAATAAAACTCAGAATGAAGGAGCCAATTTCAATCTGAACAAAACTGTAGCCACCTCCTCCAGCCTTTCTTCCAGTCCAAGCGAAAAACACTTTGCTAAACATTTCTGCTGCAGTTTGAAATCATCTGCTTGATGCCCTAGCCCAGCAGAATCAGTCAGTCATTCACTGTAACTTCACTTTTACAGGAAAAAAGTTTGCCCGCAACATTTTTTTTGGGCCTTTTGGCTAAGCTGCAGTGATACAACCACACACAGAACATTTATTTTGAACCTGGCCAGTTTGGATTGATGGAGCCTGTGGAAAGTAACCAGTCTGCTCCATGTACATAAACCTGCACTGGTGAAAGGCCCCTCGATTGCACCAGCAGTTCATGGGCAGACACAAGGCCATTACCTTTTCAGCCACAGGAGAGCCTCTGTAGCAGAGTTTCTAACTTGTGCTACACCTGCGTTCACTTCATGGAGCACGATCTTCTGAAGGGTATCAAACTCTTCTTTGTTGGTTATAAACTTCTGGTTTATTTTCTGGAGAGAACATAATAGGCAAAGCTTTAGGCATTTAAGACCAAACAGGGGCCTGTCCTATAAATACTACCCATTTACCAGGACTCTTCCCTGCTAAGAGATACTACAGATTCCCAAGAACGTCACACACTCCCAATGGCATGGCTGCTCTGACACGCTGGGCACGCCGTCCCAGGGCACACCCCAGACACATCTGGCTAAAACAACCAAAACAAAGCATCTCAGTCAAAAATTTACATGGGACCTACCATTTCTGTCCAACAAAATGCTTGAGGTTCACATGACATCCTCCCTTCACTGGAGGAAAGAAGTTAACTCAAACTGCTCTTCAAGCAAAGTCCCATTTGCTCAGAGCTTCAACTACAAGCAAAATTACCTCTGATCACTGCAAACTCTCAATCACACTTAGCAGTTTTCAGCATGCTTATGGTTTTAATTTATTCCCAAGTTTCTATACACAACTCCTCACACAAACAAGAGAGACAATGTGTAAGGGGCAAACAAACAGATTTTCCTTCTACATTAAAGGAGTAGCTGTCTATCACTTGACAATAAATATGCTACGTTTCAGTTTTTTACACAGCATTCTTTTCTCTTGCTATTTTCAGTCTTTCAGAGGCTACCTTCTGTAAGATAAGCAACCAAATCTAATTGTATACAGTGCTCCTTAGCATGGACTCAGAAGATATGTTTTGCTTTTATTATTTTTTTTCCTTGAAAGAAAATGCTAAAAAAAGTCTCGCTATGAATACGTGTTGTCTCATAACCAATATGCCAAAGGTTCTTCAGAAGGTTCTTGAAGCTGCAAGAATTTCCAGAACAAGAGCCAAGCCGGCATGGTCTGCTGAGAAACTGCTTCTTAAAGCATTCACTTCCTCCTACTTGGTTGAGCAAAGCAGTTTTTCCCCCCACCCCGTCCATTTGTTTTAAAGCTTAAAGTCAACATTGCTAACATCACATCATGACTTATAACCTACACAGCTCAGACTCAAAGTCATATTCATTAGGTGTAGCAGATGTTTTACTTGGCAGTCGATCAAGTATTTTATAAGTTTGCACACAACTGGATTTACTAAACACAGCATGTACTGTCAGAACAGAATTAGGGGCATTTCAGTGCTTTAATCTGACAGATGGTAACACTATCAAATATTAAACAGCCTTCCGGTATTGACTCCTACCACAAAGATTCTTGAGTGCTAGTGTCTAAAGTAGATATTCTGTTTAAAACACAAAGATCATGCTAGAAATAAGTTGTTACCTTGATGTTGCCTACAAAATCCATTTTAACTGGAGCAAAAACAGTTGGTCCCAATTTGTCTAGAAAAAAAAAGTCATATTTTAAAATAGTGTCTTTTTCCAGTTCTCGTGTTATAGTAAAAATTAATTTCATTTACTCATTTATCCTTCTAAACAGCAGGAGAATACTAAATGAATGACAAAATGATGTTTTTCTCTGGTGTAGAACCAATCCACCCCAGTTGCTACAAGTGTTAAAATAGACCGACCTACAGTTCAGAAGTCCTCAAAAGGCTGCACAGGGACATCATATCCATTAGATGCAGGGGTCAAGCTGGTGGGGGGCTGTGCTAGCTGGAGATCAAAGTCTTTGGAAAAATCAAATAGAGAGCACAGCTGATGGTGTGCTGTCAGCTGTACTAGACTGTAAGGAATCTATGCTGCTCTTTAGATGGGGAGAAACTGCTGTTTCATACAGACACCTAAATTGCCAAACAGCTTACTTGTGGGTCTCATCTAAATGAGTGAATCCACTTTAAAGCAAAGGGGTAAGAAATGTGTTCTGGTACCAGGCAAATTGATTCTGCTGATACTTGTTTCTACTATATCACTTTAGTGAAGAAACAAATTTTCAAACCCAACTGCTCCACCTTTGCTTGCTGCTAGCAGCAGCCAAAAGGAGTCAGAAGAAAAGAAGCTGCTTACCCAGAACGGGCACAATTGCATAACATGACTCCAGGAATTCCTCTGTCGGTATGCCCTCCTCCTCCTGAAGCTCAATGTCACTGAACCTGGTGTCCAGGACAAGCAGAAAATATTGTTACCTTAACAATTCCTTTTGTGTAACTTCTAAAAGCAAAATTAGGTTTCCTGTCCAAGTCATTTGCATAGAGGTAAAATTTAGAGACATGAAACCACCAACATGGCTTTTGTTTCACTATGTTAAAGCAACTGACTGCAGAGAACACACATTGGGTGGTGTGTAAGCAAGGCCTGCAATTGCAAACAAGGAAAAACCTCCCACTTCATTCTGTACAGCTAATTTTACAAAAAGTATCTTCTTCCAATTAGTGTGCTGTAGGCAGTCTTGTTAAATAATCTTAGTAAATACAGCTTTACACACAGAAAAGTCTTAAAAATAAGTCAATTAAAGGCTTAACAAAGTTTAAATAATCCTTTAAATTGAAATCTGTACTACCTATTGCTCATGACACTGAAGAAGGTAGGAGAATCATTTTCATTTCTTTCTTTCTCACACAGAGTCAATCCACTTAAAGAATTTGTTTCTGACTGCAGCAACTTGTGGGCACCACAGCTTTCTACAGCTTGCAGCTGGTCCTCTCCATTGTCTCTAATGCCTAACATTTATAGAAAACAAAGAAAAACAAAAAAAGAACACAGTTATATACACATATTGTTATTCCTTTTCATCAAGATGCCTTTCTATTTGAAGGAAGGCACTTGGATATCTGGATAATGCAAGTTTAAAAGCATCCCTGCCAGCACCACTACTCTCACCACAGGTTTGTTAGGTGCTCAGACCACATTTCAATCAGTCCCCCCTTATTTCTTTTAATCAGACAGACCAAGCACCAGGCTGCAGTACAGGTGAACCCACACAACCTCAGCAAGGACAGTCTTGTGAGAAAAAACAGCACTAATGAAGTGATTTGGTGCAGCAGGGAGCAGACTCATCTCCTTGAAAGGAAGATTACTTCTGCCATGGTTGTAACTTCCCCAGTACTGTTAAAGTGCCACAGTACATTTTCAAAAGCAAAAGAATAGTGATGTGTTTGCTCCTTCTGATAGGTAAGCAAACTGGCTGCTTAGATGGACACTTTTATGGTATCAAAGGCTGCTTTGTTCTCCCTGATTTCTATGAGTATTTTTAAAGTTTCCCAGAAAAAGATCCAGGTGCCTCTTCCCCACTGTGGTCTATTTTATTTCATCTTTGGAGCCAAGTATATCTGTTTCACATACAGTACAAGGAAGACAAAAGAAAGATAAAATCTTTCATATACATCCTATACAAGATAAGACCTTCTGACCTTATGGAGAACTTCAGAGAACAAGTCAAGAAGCAAAAATGATTCACAGCATCTGCATCATACAAGCCATAGCTACAGCACATCTTGCTGCCAGACTGTCAAACTAGCATCCAAGATTTCCCACGGAACCTGTCTTTCCAGGAAAGGAATACTTTCAAGTGTCAGTGAAGATTAGAGAGAGACCTGAAGCAGAACTGATATTCTGGCTGAAGGGATCAAGCTGCAAGGAACTCTCTTTCTCCAAGTGACAACTGAAAGCAGGCTTGCAGCAGTCCCTGTTAGTTGCAGAACCACTGAACAAACCTGGTGCTGGGTGAAAAAAGAACCCTTCATACCCAGTCACAGCAATGAGACCAGCCATTCTCCTCAAGGCAGAATAAAAGTGGCCTCAGACATCACTGACATTCACAAGCAAAGTGTCTCTGCCAAGGAACTAGAGTTTGAGTGATGCCACTGATCTGCCCTTCACCAACCCACATAGGCTGGGGAGTAGAGAAACAGCCAAAGCCTGCAGTGACCCTGCAGGAGTGTTATGCAAAAACCCTGCTCCTCTCAAATTTCAAACTCGAACACTGTAAGCCCTAAATGACAGAGAAATTTGCTGTGGGACTTCAGTACTTGAGCACTTTTTAAGGCTGACAGCTATTAAAGGGGAGAGGGGGGGAAGAGTATCTTTTTGAAGTATCTCTTTAAAGAGACAGAGCAGGCTCTTGGGGCCAGAGGGAGCACCCAGATACAGCCATAAGCAAGACAAAGCCCATGGGCTGGCTGAGTCAGCCCACCCTATAGGGATGTCCCTGCACATCCTAACTCCACCCCGTATTGACAGCAAAACTCTGCAGCTCAAATGTGTGTACCCAACAGAGGGTGGCCTTTTCTCTTTTGTGCACAGGAACCACAGTAGCTAAATGACACCAACAACTTGACTTGATTTAGTCTGATGCCCTTGCTTTTAGTGCTATTGAGATATTATGCTAAATGGTGACGTGTGTGTTATTCTACAGGGACTTGCCCCACTACATCATACCAGCCACAAAAACGGGAAAAACTCCACAGAGAACCCATAAGGGCAAAATCACTATCATCATTTACTTGGGATTAAAAACTTCTGCTGACTCACTGACTGCATATTTATGTTTTGGAATAACAGCTAGGCAGAGAAAGCCACTGTTCAAGAACAGTACAGTCCATTCAACAGGATGAGCAAAAATCATGCTACATGAATAGTTACCCAAATTAAGTTCAGCAGCCCTTAACAACATAATTACATTGGAGGGAACTTTATACTCAATTAGTTCAATAGTATTCTACTGAAGTCACACACAAACCTAAGTTTCATGCTATTGCTAAGGTAAAGGAAGAAATAAGATGCCTTCTTGGATACTCTTAGTTGCAGAAAAAGGGTTAATTTTCTGTAAACATTTGTCAGAGCAATCAACAGTGAGTAAAAGTTCAAGCTCTCCAAGACAGGCACACAAAGCTTCCATGGCCCCTTCTGACACTGTAGCCCTACATAGTAGCAGGGAATGTGCCTGTCCACAGTGTAAGGACAGCCCAAGCTCTGCCAGGCTGCTTTGTTACGAACATCAATCTGCACCTGAAAGACAACAACTTGTCCAAAAGAGAATTTTTGGTTTCCTTCTCCATTCAGTCCCAAGTTAGCCATCAACAAAGGCAGCAGGAGCTATGTTGAGAAAACTTGCAAGGGGCAGGTATCACACTAAAAGACTGATATTCCCTCTCCTTGCAGTCAGGAATCAGCAGTCCCACAAGGAGCCTACACCTTCTCTAATTTATACTTATAATCATCCTGGATATATATGTGTATATACTTACCTGCCAATTCCTTTGCTACATTATCTTCAACATAAACATCACCACTTCCCTCATTCATTTCCAAGTTTAAACGTTCCATACTTTTAATAACCGTTTGCTCTTGATGGCTAATTTCTGCTTTTACACAGCCATTTTCACAGGGGTTCAATTCCACCTGCCTGAAGAAAGAGAAAGAATAATAGTATATAAAACATTTCTTTATATAAGCTTCTTCCTGTGAACACAAAAATAACAAGAGAAAAATAGTGGACAGAAGTTATAGGCTGTCACAGGCTGCTCTGAGCAAAAGAACTTGTCTAAAATAATAACGAGGCAGCTTTTTGCAGCAAAGAGGATTAAAGACTCAACCTCAGCTTCCAGAGTTCAAGTATATTTACAATGATCTTTACTAAAAAGGTACATAATCAAAAAAATACAACTACAGAAACGAAAATCACAGGCAAGTGTTATAGAATATCCCCATATTAGTACTTTAAAATATACATCCTTGACACCTACTCCACGAATCAGTCTGCTCACCATCAATGATTTTTATGAGCCTATGGAGTGGAACCTACAATGCAGGAAGGAGCACTGAAGCGGGAGAGAGCTGGCTGGTGATTGAGCAGTAAGACATCAAGTGGACTGCAGAGAAAAATGAAAGGGAAAGGGCTGATATGGAAGAGACATGAGGTGGGGTGAGCCACATCCCTTTTGCTTCACCTGCTTTCAAGCAGGCAGCTCAGAGCAATACAATTCTGCCTGCACCCAGTAAGAGCAGAGTAACCATAAGGAAAGAGCAGACACTACCAAATACAGATTAGAAAGAGATTGACAGTAAAGACTTCTGTTATACCTTTCTGTTGAGGTGTGGCCTGACAAGACAGAGTGCTTTACCTGAAAGATATGGAGGGGATAGAATATTCTTTAAAGTAAAAAGACTGTATCATGCTTCTCAAAATTCACACTTTATTAAACACAAGTTGGAGTCAGCAAAAAAACCCTCACTAATTCTCTGACCTGGAGGCAGTATATAGACAAATGCGAAAATGGTGCTACATTATTACATCATTACAATATTGTAAAGAAAAAAAGAAAAAGAAAGAAAATCAGAAGATTTCTTTCAGAAGCGAGCTAGCAAGTGTCAAGTGAGACACCACACAGCATATGGAAAAGAAACAAAGTAGTGAGTTTCCTTTGCAATGTTTTCTTGCTTAATAAAAAAATTTTGAAAAAAATCAGAAGAAACGTGAGGCTAGATATCAGGTATGGTGAAAATCTCATTTCTCAGATGCAGTGACGCATCTACCTTCCTACAGAGACCTTAACTTTCTGTTTGCCAGAGATGCTCCAGTTCTGCCTATGTAGTTATAGATTCAGAACTCAAGAAAGTGCCCTTGTTATTAAAAAGCTAAACTCATCAGCTCCCACTGGCATATTAGCACATATCCAATACTGCTGTAGCTTAGCAGAGTAATAACTGCTGTAAGCTCCCACAATGGGCAAACTTGCTGTTAAGCCAAGGTATTTTGAAACACCACTGTGTGACTTCCTGTGAAACACCACCATGTAACTTTCAGGCCCTGACAGTTAATATTTAGTAATTTTCACCTGTCATTAAAGGTTAAAAGATTGGTCACTGCTTATTAAAAAAAAATGGCCCTACCTCACTTGCAAACCACAAGAAATAGCAGAGTATGTCCAGTGTAGGAGCAGCAGCTTTGATATGGGTAAAAACACATTCCCTACTTCTACAAAAGCTACTTTTGACAAAAGGAGCATCCCTGCCAAGGCTGAGAGAAGAAGGTACTGGCCATTACCTTGCTCGTTCTGAGAACTGCTAAATTTGGGGATCCAGGCGGGGTCTGATGCAGTAACTCAGAAGTGAAGGCAGTATTTGCAATCTGCATACATTCTTCAAGAGTCTTCAGGAAAGTGTCGCAGGTTGATTTTAACAGAGCTCCCATATCAATCTCACTCTGTGGGAAGAATCAATTGGAAGAAATGGACTCACCACAGAAAATCAATTTGGAGCAACTAATGTCTGCAAAGCCCACAACTGCTACAGTTGTGATTTCTGATTAACATGAATTAAAATTCCACGTGTCAGCTGCTCAGAGAACTGGTATCACATATTACTGTGGCTATGTCCCCTTGCAGTACTACCAGTCTTGCCAGCCTCTCAGTACAACAAGATTAGCATGCTTGTGTTTTGAAATCAATGCCTCTTAGTTACTTATTGGTGTTAGGAGTGTATGAAATACTAAGCCTGGATGTATTCAACAATGGCATTCCAGGAAACATCACTGACAGGAGAAATGAAAAGTAAACAAATTAAATAGGTGCAGAATGATCTGCAGATAATCATTTCAAAAACTTCACAAACAAAAAATTACTGCACATGACAAAAATGCAGAATGAAGTATCACATTGGCACAATATTCTTCATCTCTGCAAAGTGAGTTATTTTGGATGAGACACTTTTAGCAATAAATCTTTGCAGTTAAAGGTCAGTAAGATCAAGGAAAGAGAGTCTTCCCCCAGATGCATGAAATATGAGAAGGATAAACACCACATTACAGGTCAACACCTGTGAGCTGCAAGTTCTAACAGTGCCTTTTAGTCATTTGTACACCACATCGTGCTTCTGCACTGTCTTTTAATTCACCTTAATCAGTTTATCAGGGATGGTTTGGACATACAAATGATTAACCTTCAGGTGTTTTGCCTGCTTGTTCTGCACCTGAAGACCCATCTCTCCAGCGGGAGGCATCCCAGAACTCCACACCAGCTTCGCCAGCAAGGGAAGTGCATCCCTCTTCACACATTTCTCTCTCACAGCAAGGGGCAGGTAACTGTCTTTAGGAAATCCCTTCTCTTCAATGAAGGTTCTTTGGTCAGAAAGATTTGCAAGGTTTGAAACTCAAGTGAGGCTAACCAAGCAGTTCTTTATATCAATTTTGCTCTTTTTTTGTGGTCTGCATAATCTCTTGACCTTTTAAGAGTTTTGGATGTGTTTTGCTGAGTAGGATATTAATGACTCAGAGGCAGAAAAATGTGCACTTCTTGCAAGTTGTCTTTTTATGAAAGATCTTTTGCTTTTTTTGATCCCCTATAAGCACCTGATCCCCTACAGAGGTGTTACTGTCTAGACCACAGATATCAGATTTCATCTCACTACTTGCTAGCCCAACAAAGGGCAAGTTACTTGCAGCAATACGGTAATTTAATAATTACTTAGTAAATACTCCATTTAAACAACAGCTGTTGTGTGAGCACTTGATTTCCCTCAGGTTCTCTGCAGACGAGGCTGCAACATTAAGTAACTGTGAATGAATATTACATTGGCTACCCAGAAAAGTTCACGTGCTCAAGTCTTTACAGACATGGTCTACAGCAAAAAATAGAGATGTACCTCTGGTTCTGTCACACCAGAAATACTGGCTTCCTTTGTTTTATGCACTTGCTGAACAAGGAGGTTACAGTACAGTCTAAGTTCAGACATTTTAGTCTTCAAGGCTTCTGTGTTTTCAGTGAACTCTAAAAGGGAAACAAAGGCAAAGTTAAATTTACAGTATCCAATGCAAGGCAAGCACACACTTGGTCTTAGCAGGCCTTTTAAATAGGACAAAAGCCCTACATATAATATTCTTTGTTTTCACAAAGTAGTGTAAGGTGCAAGCAATAGCATTGTTTAGATAGGGCTGTACGTAGAAAACACTGCACATAAAAGATGCATTCTGTCCAACAGAAAGGGATTAATTTAATTCAGATATTCTTGAATCATAGAATGGATAAGATTGGAAGACACCTTTGGAGACCAGCTAGTCCTACTCCCCTGTTCAAATGAGAGTCAGAGCAAATTACTCAGGTCTAGGCAGGTTTTCAGCAATGCCAAGGATGGAGACTCCACATCCTGTTCTGTGCAGCCTTTCAGTGCTCCCTCATCTTCACAACATAAACATTTTTGCTTATGTTTCAGTGGAGTGGTTTGTATAAAAATTCATGCATATTTTCTCTTGTTCATTCACTGAGAAGGCTCTGGCTTCATCTTTTTTATGCTCTCTCACTAGTTATTTCCTTTAATCATCTTAGTGGCCCTTTGCTGGACTCACTCCAGTATGTCCATATGTTTCTTGTACTGAGAAACAGAAAGTGCAGAACTGAGAAGACTAATCCAGATAAGACTAACAGTCAATCTGAGATTTTTCAGAAGTAATGTTTTTTATACTAGAGTTGCTGAATTATAAAATAAATTGTCTGTTAATAAGACTAATGTGGATTAGTTCTGCAAATACATCAGTAGATTTTCACCCTGTGCTACTGTATGTCACTTTACAGATACAACTTTGTTCTGCTTCTGGGCACTGCACATCAGATCTCCACTTGGTGAAGGACTCTACAGTAGCATCTTCTGCTCAGTTCTGACTCAGTTTGAACCAGTAGTTGCAAAGCCTGGTGATGACACACAAGGCTAAGAGGAGAAACAAATCCTCACTTCAGGGAAAGGAAGTACTCGCCAACCCCTGCATTTGCTCAGGACATTAATAATTTGCTGTTTTCCCATCTTCTGTGTAGTCATTGTGCTGAGGTTACACAAAGTTAAGGCATGAGACCTCACAATGACCTGTGACTACTGCCACACTTGTAAGCAAGAGGGGTTTTCACTGGGGAGAAAGTGAGATTGCTGGTGAAAGCAAAATGGTAAGTGAATTAATTTTCATAGCCTGACCATGATCAGATTTAAGTTTCTGAATACAGTGCAAACCTTTTCTTAATTGCTGGGGCATTCTCGAAGTGCAGAAGACAGCCCAATTAGAACGTGGAAGGAAAGGGTGTGAGGAACTGCAAAGCTCAAGAGATACTTGTGTGAGAGGCTGGGTCATCATATTTACACAGCTGTACAAGGTGGGGGTCTTACATTCTTGTACAGTCTGCATCACAGTGACCCCTACCCAGGAGCTACTCACTCATTGTACTCACAGAACTCAACAGCACATGGCTTTCAAATGATTTTTATATCGTATATTTTAAGAAAAAGCCAAATTTTTCAAATCTCTGCCCTGAGAATTAATACCTGAAATTTCTAGTTAATGTTCCCACATGGCTTAGCTTTTAGCAGTACCAAAGACCTGAGGCACATGTTGGACACTGAAGTTGTGTGTACATGCACTAGGGGAAGCATGGGGACATAAAAAACAAACAGTATGTGCCAGCAAAAGGGTGTTCTTGCCTTTTTCCTTCTGCGTCCTGCTGTCGGTCAGACAGGCTTTGGCAGTTCCCAGTGCAACCAGCCACTTTTGCCTTTCAACTGCATTTCTTGCCTTCAGATAGAAGTACTGCTCCCCTGGGATAATCAGGTCCATTCGTGTGTTATCTGCAGGATGAACTGAAAGCAGCAGAGATTTCAGACCAGCCCCTTGGCCCTTCCCAGCCCAACCAAATATCCCAACAGATGTGTTAGGTGGCAGGTCAAACACTAATGAAAGAGGATGAATCCACAGTCCCAACTTCCCCCACTGCCATTTTATGACTTCTCTTCCAAGTTAGGGAATGGACAGGACACACATGGATACAGCTATGAAAGACAGCTTTGTGATCAGTATAATCTGAGAGTCTTTATGGAAAGCGCAATCTCTTCTGGCAAGCCTCTCTTTCAAGTTTCCAGCCCTTAACTGAACCTCAAAAATGTGGCAATATGACTGAGCAGACCTAGTACTGAAGTTTATTATTCATGTTTCTAGCTTCAGCTTTGTGCTTATGAGGAGTCATTTGAAGCTGCGTGATGTTCCACCATGGCTCATGAGAAACAGTGATCCACCTGCATGTAGAATACCTATGATATTAGAGGCTTGCAGTTCTCTCAACATTTTCAAAATACTGTGGAATAAAAACTGGCATATACATCAAGTTACTGCAAATACATACCAGAGAAATCAAGCTGCCAAAAAGCTCTTGTCACCTGAAATCTCATCTTGATTGCAACATTACTGGACAAACCTCATGCAGCTGTGTGTTACTGTATCTTAGTTACCTTGAATTTCACAAACAGCCATTTGGATGCTTCCCTTACAACCCTTCCAGGCATCTTCCTGAGAGTCGTAATAGGACAGGATGCCACCACAGAGAAGGAACCACCGAGGCTGCCAGCCTGAAAAACAAAACTGCATTTCTCAGTTACGCCTCTCCCTGCAATTCCACCACCTCTCTCACTTGGGACTTGCTGCAAATACGGCCCCAAAGAATCTCAGTACTCCTGGAAAACCAAACCCTTTGAAGATTTGTGCACAGACTTGGATGTTGTACCCCGTAACCCCTGCTTGCTGGCACCTACATGTCTGTTCTGCACACAGCTGGACCACAGCAGTGTGTGTCTTGAGATGCCATATGTCATTTTCAGTAGCTTTGCTAACACAGCATCACTGACTCACTCTCTCTTCCAAAACCACCTTCTCAGTTCACCACCCTCAATTCTTTCCATCACTCCTCAACCCACCTCTTCACTCTTCCCCAAAGCTACCCCAGCTGTCTCGCCTTACAAGTCTTCCTCCCTTGAAGGAAGGGCTAGCCAGGTTATCTTGAAAAACAACATGTAAGAATCTCCTAAAAATCAACAGAAGGAGGGAACAGAGGCGGATCTGTTGATTTCTGAACATTCTGAACACCATCTTTCACTGAAGCAGTTTTCAACAGCTCCTGAAACTCCTTGTGCTGCCCACGTAAAACAGTCCTGAATTCCTGACCTGCACTTCTGGATACCTTCCCAGAGAATAACCAAAATACAAGTCTAGACCCTCACCAGTAGTTCTGGGTACACTTTTACCCACCCTGCTAATTTAGAAGTAAACTATCCTTTTTTGTTTTCTACTTTTGGAAGCACTTACAGCCGTACAAAAAGATAAAACCAAACAAGACCTGACAGACGCCATTTCTGTCTAATTAAAAACTACAAGCTCATTAACTTAAGAAGAAATGAGGCAGCAACGTCACTGGAGGAAAGCAGCTTTCATTACCGAGCTGCAACAAGCTTCCCTGGCCAGGTCCAATGGATCGAGATTCTGACACTCCCACATTGTGGCAGCAAACCGTCTCTGGAAAGAGCACTTGGACAACAGTATGTGGGCCACATGGCTCCTAGATATTTTGGCATAGGGTCCTCACTTCTGCTGTCCCCTGCACTGGGGCTCTGCCAACCAGCACTGTGCTGCAGGAGCCCAGGCTAGCCTCGGACTGACATCCCATTGCAGGAATGACAGCTCCTTTCCAGCTAAAAACTGGTTCCTTAGGTCATTGCTGAAATCAAGCACAACTCAGTTTGAGGTTAGAAGGGCCTAAAGCCTTAGGCTAACAGCAGGAGTATGGTCTGGCAGTGCCACTACATTCAGTCCAACCCAGTTTATAGATTGCTGAACCTTGTGTGGTGGCTGGAAAATAAATTAAACGTAAGTATTATTTCATACCCTTCCAGATCTCTTCCATTATTTCCTAGAAGAATAAAAACCATCAAAAATCCAAAGTATTCTCAACACTTCTTTACTTTATATGAAGGGGAAAAAAATCACAAGAATGATAATTAAAAAAAACCCCAAGAAATCAGCAAGACTGGTTTTTATTTGTCTTGCCTCCGAAATAAAGAAACTATCCTAAAAGTCACTATTGATATGTGGGAACTCACAAAAAAAGGAAGTGATTGTTCAGCAGAGAGAAGCAGTTAATTGCTTCAGACACTCAATGGCACAGAACCAATTCTTTAAATAATGCACAGCACCACAGTCAATACAAGCCTCTAATTCAGTCTGGAGATCCTGCTGCTGCACATGAATAATTTCAGCCATGGTCCTACTGCTTACAATTGCAGCTGATGCTCAAGCAAATTGCATCCCATCAATCAAAGGCTGTGCAATCAATTACCAACATACAAATCACTCTGCCTCCATCACTTTGGAGGTTGGTTAAAAATATGAGTCAATATATTTTGTTGATATTTTTATTTGGTTGGGTTTTTTTGGTTCTGGGTCTTGGGGTTTTTTTTTGTGGGGAACAGAGCAACTATCTGTATTCCTTTGTAGAAGCCAACTCTTCTTTAATTATTAGATACGTATCAAAAAGACTGTGATGACAATTTTTACCTAGGACAACATATATTTTCAGAACAGAAATGTTACACTAATAAAAATATATTCTTGTAAAAGGAAAACAATAAAAAAAAAAAAGACTCACAGCAAGGTTCTGTCAGAAGATGCACTAACCACCTGGTACTCACTCACTGAGTCAGCAGCCATGGGAAGGTTATCCTAAACAACCAGCTAAAAATAGCGTGAGGCTGACAAATCATGGGCACTGCACAGGGAAACAATCTTTAATTACAGGAGCTTCACTTTTGCAGACAAGTGAAGAATGGAGGGAAAAAAAAACCAAAACAGAAAACAAAGCAGCAAAAAGATACTTAGGCACTAGGCACTTCCAAGAACACAAGTCTTGGGTTTATTCAGCGTTAGTTTCCTCCCATAAGTTGTCATAGGAATATTGCAATTTTTGGAACTGAGCATTCAGACTTCACCTCATATGGAAAGGCAAAGCTGAACCTTTTAAGGTCTTACTGGTGCCAGCATTAACACAACTCTGAAGAAGACTTTACTAAGTTCATTTATACTGGTGGTGCAAGGCAGGATAAAATACAGCTCGGACTTCCAGCATCTCATTTTAGAGGCACAGTGCCATTTAACAGTAAAAATTGACCTTGCTGGGAAAGATATGTATAAAAAATCCCCAATAAAATACAAAGCACAATAAAAAGTGTTTAGTAGCTTAAGATCTCAGCCATAGAAGAGAGTGAAGATATTCCAGATGACTTCACAGGCAGTGGTTAAAGTACATATCACACTCCTGTGTGAAACTTACAGTTAGTGCCTGCAGTACCTGGAAGATCTGATCTTGTCCACTATAAAAACAGATATTTAAGCAGTCTGTGCCTGCCAAGGATTCACTATTTCTCCAGAAGTTTCCACAGAAAGAATGATCTGCCTACTTCCACCATTACATTTCAGGAAATCTGGATGTAGCTATCACTGAGCAAACTTGACATTTCTTGATAACACGGTTGAAATTTGGACATAATTCAAACTTTAATGTTATACAACTCAGACTCCAGACAGCATTCCTTCCAAAGTGCCAAGCCTGCAGAAAAAAAACCAAACATTTGAAGACATGTAGATCATGTCAGACATCCACAAAGCCAAACCATCTGGGAGAATTACATACTCAAGAAGTCAAATTGATGACCTGGAAAACAAGCTGCAATTACGAGACGCCAGTTCCAGCTGCATTTCTAAAATGCATAAAGGCCAGAAACCTAGGTTTGTATTATTGCTTGCTTTCCATGAGAATTATGTAACACTTTAGGCTTATTAATTTCTTGAGCTTCAGAATAAGTTTTTGTAAAACTTATGCAATAGATAGTCCAAGGACTTATCTTTGACCCTAATCCAGACTAACTGCAGATAGGAGATAATTATGAACTTTCCACATTACATCATCTGTCTAATAAGGAGGAGTTAAAGCCTCCATCACCTCCCTATTGCTTATAACGAGGGCATGATCCAAGACACAGTTGCAGGTGGCAGAGCAGGACAGATCCCTGTTTTTCTGTGCAGGGTCACAAAAAAGTCCCAGAGTGGGTGCCCTGATAGCCAGAGCCATCTCACAGTGAGAACAAGCAATACCCATCATTTCATCCCACCCTGAGCAAATGTAAACTGTGCCATGTGTTCACTGTCCCACCATTTACAGCTTTATCTCCCAAGGGCAAAAGCACCACATTGCCTACCTAGTGTTGTGTCAGCGACTGATAGTTGGACAAGAGCTCCTGAAAACTCAGCTCTGGTAGAGCAAAGACACTGCCAGTCAACCAGGTTTCTAGTCAGGAAAAGCAATTAGCAAAAAAGTATCTTACACAGACCAAACTTGAATCTCTTCCCCTTTTTTCTCACTGAAGAAACAGAAGTAATACAGTGAGAAGGTTATCTTGACATAAGCATTTTGTACCCAAAACTGGTGCCTACTTTTTCTATACAGCCTCCTAAGGCTACCCAGTATTTTGGGAAGGGTAATCCCAGATGCCGGAACATATTTTGCAGCCTTAATTCTATAGCAAAACAATTTGACAGGATAAAAATCCAGTGTGCATCCATGAGGGACAGCAGAAAGGCAGACAAGAGTGTGTGGCAATCTATGCCTCTTCTCTGAGCTATTATTCTGTCACCTAGAGGTCAGCTTCTGGAAATGCCCATATTGCAATTTTACTCTGATTATGTGCATACTAACAGCAGGAATCAATACCAAAAGCCCCTAAAGATAATGAAGTTCAAAGATTTAGCACTTTAACAATGGTATCACTTTTTAAAGCACTCGTTTGAGGGACACTAGATGTTCAAGTGAAGGAAGCAATAGCTGGATCTGGCTTTAACACAATGACTTTCTCCCAAACGATTTTTCTCACAGGGGTTCTATAAAGTCCACTGTTCTTTCAATCACTACTGCTAGGGCAATGTTAGCAGCACTGAAAAAGCATCCTGTCATCACAGGGCAACTGGGTTTGTTTGCAAACGATTTTATGGCAGTGACCAGCCAAGGCACAGAGAGCACAATGTACCAGCCGTCAGGCATTTTTGAAGGGGACACAGTGAAAGGATGAAGGGCAGAGAGAGGGGATCATGGTGGAGGCAGAAGTTCAGTAATACAGGCCACTGCTCAGACACACTAATTCAAGTCATACAAAGCTCCTGGGAGTTTTCCTCCTCTGTTTATGCTTCCCAGCCCCAGCAAACAAACTACTCCTCTCCCTGACCCCTGGGGTGGTTATCAGGCCAGATTAAGCCAACACACTGAATCAATGTAAGCACATACAGATACCACATGATGGTATCTCTTCACCATCAGTCTACCACACCTTTGGTTTCTGTCCTACCCAGCCATTCCCTGTGATCACTTACTCATTTCAGTGCAGAGGGACTGAATGCAGAGGCACTGGTACTGCAGCATACCTGGCAGGTACTGCAGCACTGCTCTAACACTTACAGAGGAGAGAGGGGACACTGATTTCCATTCCTGCAGCCTCATCAAACTTTTCTACTTGGAGCACATCACTCAATTCCAAAAAGGCTGGACAAAAGCAAGATTGCTCCATGAAGAAATACAGAGGGAAAGGGAAGAAAACCATGAGAAAGAAGGTCAAATCACACAAGGACAATTAAGCAAAATCCAAAGAGAATTAACTAATCAGTCCCTGAAGTATCCTGCATGAAAAATCTCACCCAGCCAGAACTGGCTGAGACTCAGGCATTCATCTAAACCAACACCTAGTCTCCGAGAGCAGCTACAGCCAGTAACAGAAGGCAGACCATTGCCCTGAAGGCAACAGAAACCTCAGCTGTCTAGGTCCACCTCCACAAAAGCCAGACTTCTAATTTTATACAATCAGAACTTGGACTATACCCAGAGGCTAAAATGAAGGGGAAAATTATAAAAGGCTTTTTAGAACCAAATCTTTATCTAAGTATGAAGTTTTCGATTAATTCCTCCATCTCTGGAAACAGAAGACCTTATTTCCAGAGTTTGATATCAGTTGGAAGTATACGTGTCTCTTACCCTAAAAAGTCAGATTTCTTAAACTCCCAAAACAAAGACTCACTCTAAGCAATATCATGTGCTTCCAGATCCAAGATACAAGAACTAATGCTTTTTTACACTTTCTTGAGCTCTACCCCCAAGTTTATTAAGGAATTCTGAACCATTAGAGACAAGTGTAATTTAAAGCTTTATGTGAAAGTTGAAATGTACTGCTTGGTGCTGGCTCTTGGTATCTTGGGATAAACTGAAAAGAATCCAAAGTACAACAATAAACTGAGAGGGGATGATTATATACAGGGAGATAGGGAGAGCTAACTAAAGAATGTGGCGTGATGCAGCATAACTAGTGATGGCATGAAGCTGAGTGTATCACGCCCTGAGAAAGATTAATTACTTAGGGTTAGAATTACTCAGCACGAACAAGGAAGTGAATATTTAAACATCGGGAAAAGCTTAGCTTTGTAAAGAAAAGTGATCAGAGCAATTTCATGGAGCATGGTAACAAACACCAGGCAAGCCAGTGGAAGCAGTCATCATTTTTCTTTCTAATGATGAAGCTGCCTTTGAACTCAGAAGCCAAGAGCAGAATTCGCAGCAATCCTGCCTGTGGCCAGCAATCCCCAGTAGGGTGTGTGTCTACAGTGAAGATCTGAACTGAATTTCAGCAGAAAGAAAAAAAGCAACTTGAAAGTGCCAAGCTTTCACACACACCATCGAAGCGAGGTATTCCCCAACTTCATGCTCTGTTTCCCAGCAATAGCTTACTCATTCTATAAACCTGCTGAGAAAAAAAAAAAACAAAAAAAAAACATAGATGCCTTTTACAAGGCAAACTCCAAAGACTAAATCAATTTATTTTATCAATCAGAAGGTATGCTCAACAAAGAGCACATATTGCAGGTTGAGTTCAGGCGGAGAGTCTCATGGGAGGCAGTTTCCAAGCAGCAAAGAGCAGCCTTCACGTGCAGTTCAGGTCTGCTCTCCCCCTTCTCTATCCAGCAAGCAGCATTCCCCAGCTGGAGATCAGTCATGCTATGACACTGCAGCCAGGATCTGGCTTGGATGCTGCCCACACCAGAAGGGTTTGTGCTCAGCCAGGACTGCAGGCAGCGGCAGCAGAACAGACTGAGGAGCTATAGGGAAGGCACACGGTGACATTTTTATCATCCCAACTGCTTACTACAGTAAGTGGTACTGAAACAAGTTATACACCCATCCCCAGCCCCCAAAACCTTCACCAAACAAAGCTAACATCAGATAGAGACTTTGGCAAAGGATGAAATCTAGGAATTTTTTAAGAACATGTTACACGCTTTGACTGTAAGCTCAGATGAGGCCAATTTACATGCCTGCATGATTTAAGTCACACTGCTCTGGATTTTGTGGATTAATAATTTGAAGTTTGCAGATGCATTATATATTTGCCCAAGAGAAAAAGTGCTGTCTCACTTTATATGACAGCAATAATTCTGCTTGCAAAATTCCCTGCTCTATTAAGGTTTTAACCAATTAAGTACAGGAAGCACAGACAAGAGCAATCAAAAGACACACACTGCAAACACAAGATCCCAACAGATTTTCATAGGCCAGAACTGTGTGCATGTATATCTGATCCAAAGTTGGCACACTTCACTTGAACTTAAACAAAAGTAACACTCTGAGAAATCACTATCTGGTGGCAACTGCATTAGGGGAGAGAAAAACTCTAAAAATCTCCATTTTTCAAACTCAGAGGTAGCACTTCAAACCCTGCATATAGAAACCACAATGTGAGTGCAGGATCAACACCAGAGGAAAAACCTTACCTCCAAGCAGAACCCAATCAGGTAACACTGATTTGATTTATCCTAATCTATATAAAGCAAACAAGTGCATTTATCACAAACAAGATAACTTGTTTAAGCAGTAAGGCAAACTAATCTGTCTTTCAATTGGTGGCAATCATGCTGTGCTTTCTTTGCCCTTTGCCCACAGAAAGTCAAACTCATTTCCTATTTCTGAAACGTTCTTGCTGTCAATAACTATGTAATTTGCAACACATATCTAGCTCCCAGCCCAAGAGCTGGGAGGAAATGGGTTGATGTGGACTTGACCTCTCATGATGGCAATGACATAAGACATTACAAAATCAAAATTCCCAGAAAAGACACAATTACCAACAAACTCCCATCAGCTCCTCTCTCACAGCAAGAAGGAAAAGCAGTTCTTTTCTACAGTTTTACACTTGTTCTTTGTTGAATGTCCTATCTCTTCTCGGACTGTGAGGGGCTCTCCTGATTCTGAGGAGGAAAGGGCAAAAGTACCAGCAGTGCATATGTACATCAGCACTCTGTTATTAGCACAGGCACACACCGACACAGAGAGATGACACACAATTTCCCTGTTTTTTGCATGCATCGCTTACACCATACAGTACCTGATTCACCAGCCTTGAGCAACAGGAAAAGTATATTGGGGGCAGAATACTGGCCGAAATACTAGATGACCCGTTGAACCTTCTTGCTTCCCTTAATCCCTGAAAGGAGGCTTTCCTGCCTCTCACTCTCCAGCTCTTTGTTATTGCTGCAATAAACACTGCATTCCAGAATGAATTTTTTTTTTTTTCTTTTTTTTATCTCCACATAAATTTATAACGTAATGGCTTCAGGGCAGGAAGTCTTCATTTTATGGCAAAAGAAAGCACTAGTATGCACAGTTAGCTTGCAGAACAACAAATGCATTGTTCTCAAACACACCACAGGCCTTCTACAACATAAGAAAAGGCATAGAGCGACCTTGACCACCACACTTACTAGAAGAGTCAAGTTTCAACAAAGAAATCAGAAACATCTTCCATCACAGATTTTCTCTCTGTTGAGAGCGAAACCTCTTCTAGTTTTCAGCCAGTGCAAATCTTACATATGCAAGGAAAAGTTTCCTTCAGTCTGCATTCACTTAGACAGAGGTTTGCAAAGCGTTATCCTTCTTCATGAAGGGTCATTTGATTGGAAGTGCTTATCAATGTGTCTAGCAAAAGAAAATTTAATTTTGATGAAAACAGAATACTTCTTAGTCTTCATCATACCATCAAAACAGAAGCCCAGCTGATCCTAGCACAGGCATACTCAGGCACTAAAATGTCAAATGCCAGTCAGTTATCTACAACATGCATTACTTCCCACAGACACACATTCCCAGGTCTCATGGCACGCAACCAAGCACAAGGGCTCCAAACACACCCCGCATCTCAGCAATGCAAAGAAAAACATGCAAAACTTCAGATCAACTGAACCATAGGTGTTTTTAGTAGGGGGAAAGGACTGATGTCACTGCCAGAGTCCTGCAATTCAAATGGAAAAGGCAAGCGTGGCTGCTCCTACTGCCAGAGACTTCATAATTCAAGAGCATTCACAAATAATTAATAACAAAAAAAATCTCATGTCTATTCACTGAGACCTGACAAATTTTGATTCTCACCTCAGAACACCTATTGCCTAAAGGTGAAAAGTCACAGCAATTTTCCAGCACAGCAATAAATCCAGCCTCATGCACCACTCCTGCCCTCCCATCCCTACCACTTGAATTCATCACTCGCTTGTGCTTCAGCTTTTTCTTTGTTTAATTTTGATTTCCTACACTTTCCCAGCTAACCAGAGAAATGCAGCTGTTCCAGCCTGTCTGGAAAAAATTCAAGCAAGGCAGCAGCCCTTGTACACACACTAGGGAGCAACACTTCACACCTGGCAATGTCAAGGTGGTCGTGGTTACTTTTCTCTGACCTCCAAGTTTCCAAACTGTTCCAGCAACCCACAGAAAGGTTTGCACCTGGCAAGATCCCATCCACAGCCCCAAATGACACGCCTCTGCCTCACTTGACTCGAAGGCGTCCGGCAGTGGACATCCATCCCATAGGAACACGGGTGGCACTGGACCCTACCCACCTTTGCAGTGCTTCTGACTCCACCACCTTTAACCTCTGCTGACCAAACCCTGGCCACACATGGCTGCTTCCCATCAGCCATGAAAATCATGCCTTCCGTGGCACGGGAACATCTAAAAAATTAAAATTTGGGCCTAGAGCTAACAGGTCACCCCCCCTCCACCTCTTCTCTTGTCTTTCTGGTTTTTTGCACGCCTTTTCATCCGAATCCCCCAAGTGGGATTGAATGGCAACACCTTTCCCTACCAGCTTTGGGAATGTTCCGAATCCCCGACTCGCCTCAATAAAAGTTCCAGGGAGGTGTGTGGAGAACGGGGAAGTTCGCTGTTCGAGCTGTGACCCAGCGCATCCGAGCTACCCCAAACCCCCACCCAGGACCCCGGGGAGGGCGAGGGGCGCCCCAGACGGGCGCTGGCACCGGGACAAACGCCGGGCAGTGACAACAAGGCAGCGCCGGGGCTGGTGCCCTGCACGGCGAGGTCAGGGGGCAGCGCTGACCCGCACCCAGCAAACGCAGTGAATATATGTATATATATGTACTTGTATAAATACATATACGAGAAGATGACGGCGCCCGTCCCGCAGGGGCCGAGCACCGGCAGGAACTCACCGCTCAGGTAGTTGGTCCACTTGTACAGCACCCCCTCCATGCCGGCCGGCCCCCGGCCCCATGCAGCGCGGCCGCCCCCCGGCGGGGTCACGCCGCCCGCCGCCGCCCGCGCTCCGCCTCGCCGCTGCCACACGGCGCCATCGCG